>OY992887.1:4479772-4642272 GCA_963921405.1 Cepaea hortensis | reverse complement strand
GTCTTTAAAGCGTTTCCTCTGGCCGCCAGAGCAATCACATAGCAGCTTGCCGTAAAAGATTTGTTTAGGGAGGTTGTGATCTGGCATGCGAGTTAAGTGACCAGCCCAGCGAATCTGATTCTTCATTAGTATACTGTGGATACTGGGCATGGACGCTCTTTCTAGAATTTCAGAGTCTGGAATCTTGTCTTGCCATTTAATCTTCAATAGCTTCCTAAGGCAGACTGTGTGGAAGTGCTTTAATTTCCTAGCGTGTCGCTGATAAACAGTCCATGTTTCACAAGCATATAGCAGTGTGGATAATACAACTGCTTTGTAGACTTTCAGCTTTGTTTGCAGGCTTATTCCATTTCTGTCCCACACATTCATGTACAGTATGCCAAAGGTCGCGATGGCCTTGGAGATTCTTGCATCCACCTCTTCATCAATTGTGGCAGCTTGTGACACAGTGCTGCCAAGATAAGTGAACATGTCCACAACACTTAGACTATGACCATTCACTTTGATATTCGGCACAGTGTGATTATTCCCTGGAGCTGGCTGGTACATAACTACAGTTTTCTCCAAGTTGATATTGAGCCCAAGGTTGGCACAGGCATATGAGAAAGCTGAAACATTGTGTTGCATGTCTGCCTCTGAGTTGGCATATAGAGCACAATCATCAGCAAACAGCAGTTCTCTGACGGTGTCCCTGTTAGTTTTGGTTTTAGCTTTCAGCCTTCTGAGATTGAACAAATTTCCATCCATGCGGTAGTTGATGTCTATTCTAATGTCATTGCTCTCGAAGGCATTCGTCAGCATAGCTGAAAACATGAGGCTGAACAGTGTTGGTGTCAGGACACATCCTTGTTTCACTCCATTGGTGACAGGAAAGGGCTCAGACAGTTCACCATTTTCCTGTACCTGTGCCTGCATACCATCAGGAAATAGCCGCACTATTTGGACAAACTTTTCTGGAAAGCCATATTTCACCATAATCTTCCACAGTCCTTCTCTGGTGACTGTATCAAAAGATTTGGTAAGATCAATGAAAGTGGACAACATTTCGCAGTTCTGTTCCTGACATTTCTCTTGCAGCTGCTTTGCAGCGAAAATCATGTCAACCGTTCCTCGTTCTTTTCTGAAGCCACATTGACTCTCAGGAAGAAGACCTTGATCGAGATGGGCTGTGAGGCGATTGAGAAGCACTTTGACGAGTATCTTCCCTGCGACTGAGAGGAAGACGATGCCTTACAACTACTGCTGTTTCTACCACTACTACTACAATTACAAATACTGATGTTTTCCACCACTGCTACAACCACTACTACTACTACTACTGCTGCTGCTATGAATCAATGTGTACATTGTAAATGCTGTCATGCAATGTTTACATTGCCAATGCTGCCGTTCAATGTGTATATTGTTATTGCTGTCATTCAATGTGTACATTATCAATGCTGCCATTTAAAATGTACATTGTCAATGCAACCATTCAATGTGTAAATTGCTAACGCTGCCTTTAAATGTGTATATCGCCAATGCAACTATTTAATGTGTACATTGCCAATGCTGCCAATCAATTTGTACGCGATACTGTAACGTCACCTGGCAGACACTAAGAGAGGCGTTGTGTCGTGTTTTGTGCAGCTGACCGAGAGTGACGTACAGAACCAGTACTTGTCCACCGACCTGAATAAACTGCAGTCGGAGAACGGGCGCCTGAAGGTCCTGCTCAACCAGCGGGAGAAGGAAATCTTGCACCTGAGGGACCCCGACCAGGAGATGGTGCACCAGATCAAGATCCTCAGTGACGAGGTCACGCTTCTCCGGACACAGACTCGCAGGCTCAATGAAGAGAAGGTTGGTCTGTCATGATTGTGTTGTCTCTCATGGATCTTTAGGTTGGTCAACACTGGTTGTGGTGTCTGTCATAATACCATAAAACCTCGGGTTAGTTATCAATGGTCATGATCGCTGAAATCTGTGTCATATGATTGCGTGATTGTTCAAGCGTCTTTGTGTACTGTTGTCTGTTCATATTTGGAGGTTGACATGGATACGATGGCAGCTTGGTAATGGGAATATAGAAAGTGCCCTGTCCACCGATCTTCATGTACCTCTTCACATAGGTTGAAAATGTTTTCTCTGGTTTTGTTGTTGGCGCAGCTGTGCCAGAGTGTTGTCCGTCGCCCAATGGCATGCAGTGATACATGTAACTATTCATTCACTGCAGTGTGTCTGCATGTAGTGATACATGTAACAGTTCATCAGTTTGAAATGTTGCTCCATGTAGTGATACATGTAACAGTTCATCAGTTTGAAATGTTGCTCCATGTAGTGATACATGTAACAGTTCATCAGTTTGAAATGTTGCTCCATGTAGTGATACATGTAACAGTTCATCAGTTTGAAATGTTGCTCCATGTAGTGATACATGTAACAGTTCATCAGTTTGAAATGTTGCTCCATGTAGTGATACATGTAACAGTTCATCAGTTTGAAATGTTGCTCCATGTAGTGATACATGTAACAGTTCATCAGTTTGAAATGTTGCTCCATGTAGTGATACATGTAACTGTTCATTCACTGCAGTGTGTCTGCATGTAGTGATACATGTAACAGTTCATCAGTTTGAAATGTTGCTCCATGTAGTGATACATGTAACTGTTCATTCACTGCAGTGTGTCTGCATGTAGTGATACATGTAACAGTTCATCAGTTTGAAATGTTGCTCCATGTAGTGATACATGTAACTGTTCATTCACTGCAGTGTGTCTGCATGTAGTGATACATGTAACAGTTCATCAGTTTGAAATGTTGCTCCATGTAGTGATACATGTAACAGTTCATCAGTTTGAAATGTTGCTCCATGTAGTGATACATGTAACAGTTCATCAGTTTGAAATGTTGCTCCATGTAGTGATACATGTAACAGTTCATCAGTTTGAAATGTTGCTCCATGTAGTGATACATGTAACAGTTCATCAGTTTGAAATGTTGCTCCATGTAGTGATACATGTAACTGTTCATTCACTGCAGTGTGTCTGCATGTAGTGATACATGTAACAGTTCATCAGTTTGAAATGTTGCTCCATGTAGTGATACATGTAACTGTTCATTCACTGCAGTGTGTCTGCATGTAGTGATACATGTAACAGTTCATCAGTTTGAAATGTTGCTCCATGTAGTGATACATGTAACTGTTCATTCACTGCAGTGTGTCTGCATGTAGTGATACATGTAACAGTTCATCAGTTTGAAATGTTGCTCCATGTAGTGATACATGTAACAGTTCATCAGTTTGAAATGTTGCTCCATGTAGTGATACATGTAACTGTTCATTCACTGCAGTGTGTCTGCATGTAGTGATACATGTAACAGTTCATCAGTTTGAAATGTTGCTCCATGTAGTGATACATGTAACTGTTCATTCACTGCAGTGTGTCTGCATGTAGTGATACATGTAACAGTTCATCAGTTTGAAATGTTGCTCCATGTAGTGATACATGTAACTGTTCATTCACTGCAGTGTGTCTGCATGTAGTGATACATGTAACAGTTCATCAGTTTGAAATGTTGCTCCATGTAGTGATACATGTAACAGTTCATCAGTTTGAAATGTTGCTCCATGTAGTGATACATGTAACAATTCATTCGCTGCAGCGTGGCTCCATGTAGTGATGCATGTTACTGTTCTCTGTGCTAGTTCTCTGTGGGAGTCTCTGTGGCGAAGTGGTCAAGCCGTTTGACTCGTGCTCCGAAGGTTGTGGGTTCGATTCCGGGCAGCGTCCTTCGGTTTACGAGTTAAATGTTTCGGAGACTCCTGTGGGTCGTCGCTAAAAGCTACGGAGTTCGTGCTTTGTGTGACGCTTTGCGTGCTGCGGAAAGAGACCGAGCCACATGGGATAAACCCCGGTGCAATGAAGTCGACCCTGTCGACTTTTAAGCGACTTTTTTATGTCACTGTTCATTCGCTGCAGTTTTGCTCCATGTAGTGATACATACAACAGTTCACCAATGTGAAGTGTTGCTGTCATCTTGCTCAGGTGGAGCGACAATATCCCGATGTCTGCCATGGCTGAACACTAAAGGTGACACACTGTCTCGTCAGGATGTGAACAGATCAGACATTACAGAGTGTTTGATATCATGACTGATGGTGTGTGTGTGCTGCCGTATTTGATGTTGTGTTTGATGTTGTGGTTGAGTGTGTTTCGGGTGGCATACAAGTGGGTTCATGTACCTCTAGTTGTGCTCACACCTGTGTTTTTTCTCTGCTTATTGATATAAACTTTCGTAAAACTGCCCGGCTGGTATGTCTGTGGTTTGTGGAACTCTGTAGCCGTGTTTCGCCTTCACGAGTGTCTAGTCTCAGTTTAACCCAATCACTGACAGCCATGAAACAAAATAAAATAGCTACTTGTAACTCCTTCAACAAAGTGAGAGATACTAAATACAGACACAGTATACATAAATTACAACGAACTCCACTACGGCACACGAATCACAGAGGGAAAAAGTCAATCATTATAACAGAAAAATAAGAATACAAATAAGTTATACCACGATACAACGAATCGACATTTCGATCATAATAATCTTCAACACAAACAGATCTAAAGAAAAACGTGTAATTAAAACATGTAATTAAAACATGTAATGATTGATTGAATGATTGATTGATTGATTGATTGATTGATTTAGGAACCGACATCACAGCATTCGGGGCATTCCCATAAGCATTAAAACATGTAATTAGAACATGTAATTATAACATGTAATTAAAAATGAAAACATTGAATGCTGTTGTGGCTGGTCTTGAACATATCACCCACAAAGTCTCACAGACTATGACATCATCCGCTGCTAATAGACGTTATTCATTGACTTGTTTCCTGAATGCTCCAGGGAATGCTGAAATCTAGAAGCCAGAAACTGGAGGCCTCATTGGACGAATCGCTGAACCAGAAGAGCAAGCTGGCAACTGACAAAGAAAAATTGCAGGAGGAAAATGAAGATGTATGTAGCACTATTTAACGTCATCTACAATGTTTGTCACAACAGCACTATGTAATGTCATTTACAATGTTTGTCACAACAGCACTATGTAATGTCATCTACAATGTTTGTCACAACAGCACTGTGTAATGTCATCTACAATGTTTGTCACAACAGCACTATGTAATGTCATCCACAATGTTTGTCACAACAGCACTATGTAATGTCATCTACAATGTTTGTCACAACAGCACTATGTAATGTCATCCACAATGTTTGTCACAACAGCACTATGTAATGTTATCTACAATGTTTGTCACAACAGCACTGTGTAATGTCATCTACAATGTTTGTCACAACAGCACTATGTAATGTCATCTACAATGTTTGTCACAACAGCACTATGTAATGTCATCTACAATGTTTGTCACAACAGCACTGTGTAATGTCATCTACAATGTTTGTCATAACAGCACTGTGTAATCTCATCTACAATGTTTGCCACAATTATCGTCATCAATTGCCCCGCCGACTGGCTGGGTGATCATGTTTCTCCATAAATTGAGACACAGACATTCAGCCGGGCATGTGTCCTTAGTGACTCATCGAGTATGCTCAGGGGGATAGAGATGGGGTGGGTCCGAAGAGAGTGGCTGCTGTCTCTGGAGTGCTCTCCGCTGGCAAAGATTAGTTTCATCTTCGTGCCGGGGCATGCGGGTGTACAAGGGAATGAGCTGGCTGACAGGCTCGCAGGTGAGGCTACTGTGGAAGGCGGACGAGCCATGGACCAGGCAGACATTATGAATGCTCTACGAGAAGTAAGTCGTTTACGAGAATCAAGCGATGACTGGGAATATACAACCATGGTTAGCTGCGAGAACAGCAAGTTAAAAGAGGTGTGGCCAAACAAGAACACTACTCAGGAAGCCAAAGAAAAGTAATAAACCAACACAGAACTGATGTCGTGAACCGCTACACGCTGCGGGATTTGCTGAGGAGGGGATCCGAGCACTTATGGACTGAATGGTTCGATGTGCAATGAGGATGATCTGTCGACTAACTAACTAACTAACTAACTCCACAAAGTGCAATCTCCAAAGGCATGTATCAATTGTGTGCGGACTCCTTTCCATGCCATGACAGAAGACTGTCAAGAATGTTATGTCTTTCTCTATATTATTCCACAAATATTTCTGGTTGTCACAACATGTTCCAGATTTTATCTTCTCATGATGTGGCCAAAAAGTAAAGACTGTCTCTTTCTGATGTTTGTGATCAATTGTCCTTGCGACGTAGCCTCTTTCACAACGCTTCAATCACTCGTGTTGGCTGACAGTAGAATTTGTAGCATTCTTCTATAATACCACATCTCAAAATCCTCCAGTAATAGATTTCGATGGTCACTAACTGTCCAGGATGCGCAACCATAAGTTAGAACTGGTTCTATGTAACCTCTCAGTGAAGCATCTTCCATCTGATGTTATCCCTGTGTCTAGATATGTGAATGTCTGCCCTTGCCCCAAAATAACGTCATGTGCTTTCATTCTAGTCGGCTCCGTGTCTAAGGTGTTACAGACGCAGTTCGTAATCCCGCTTACCCGCGTTCGAAACACAACTGTGGACGATTTGGCATCAGGCCGCCTAGCGCTGGTTTTTATGAAATGGTATGGGTGAAGTGAAACAACGACTGAGATTATAGAAACAAAGAAGTATTACAACAACTGAGGTTGAAGACAACTATGAAGTATTACAACTGTGATTGAAGACAAATATGAAGTATTATAACAACTGAGATTGAAGACAACTATGAAGTATTTCAACAACTGAGATTGAAGACAACTATGAAGTATTATAACAACTGAGATTGAAGACAACTATGAAGTATTTCAACAACTGAGATTGTAGACAACTATGCAGTATTATAACAACTGAGATTGAAGACAACTGTGAAGTATTTCAACAACTGAAATTGAAGACAACTATGCAGTATTATAACAAATGAGATTGAAGACAACTATGAAGAATTACAACAACTGAGATTGAGGACAACTGTGAAGTATTTCAACAACTGAGATTGAAGACAACTATGCAGTATTATAACAAATGAGATTGAAGACAACTATGAAGAATTACAACAACTGAGATTGAAGACAACTGTGAAGTATTTCAACAACTGAGATTGAAGACAACTATGAAGAATTATAACAACTGAGATTTAACACAACAATGAAGTATTACAACATCTGAGATTGAAGAAACAATGAAGTATTACAACAACTAAGCACTTCATGGATGATGTTGTGTACTGAACCTCGACTGATGTCAAGATGTGAGGCAATGTCACTCACAGTCAATAGGCGGTTTTCTCGTACCAAACCTTCAATTCTAGGGGTCACTACTCTGTGTGCCTGACTCGGTCATGAACAGCCTGTCACAGAAGTCACGCTGTTTTAAAACTTCCTACTCCAAACATACACTTGCTGAACTGACAGGATATCATCACCATACTGGACCTTTATTCGCCAATGAATTTCTAAGTTTTTAACCCTTAACTAATAAAACAAAAATTGATAACTGAAAGCTGCTCCTCTTTGGTGCTTGTCAAAAGTGGGGCAGCCATTTTTTAACTGTCCTTATGACGTCACCGTGTTCGTCTGCACTGTGATGTCACGTGTTTTACACTCTTGACATCCTTAACAATAATATTGGCAGGCTACAAGACAATGGCTTGGTTATTGTAATTTCTATCACACTTTTTTTTTAAAGATATTCCATTTGAAGCCACCTCGTAATAAACTTCAACCATAAAGAGAGACAGTTCCTAGTTATTTGTTGTACATGAGACAAAAGTGGAAGAGACACGAGCAAGAGGACGACAATGTTGCATGTGAGTGGACAACATCAAGAGGTGGACTGGAAGAATTCAGTATGACTGTAATGTGAGGATACAGGATAGAGGGTGCTGCGGATATTAAAGTTTACACAGTTTGAAAACGTTTTCTGATGATAATCAAATCAGGAAAGACTAGTAAACACAGCTATGTGCTTCTGTAGTGCAGGATAAATGAGTAATAGATGAACAGTTATGCCAGGTATTTCCACACATCTGCTGCTAATGTATATGTTGTATAGGTTCGTGTGGTCATCTCACATTCTGACATTGCTAAACTCTCCACAGCTCAAACAACGCTACCGGAAGCTAGCATTGGCCAATCCCCAACAGCGATTATTCCCTGATATTAACAGTGGACGCAACGGTCCCTCATCTCGAGCTAATTCCCGCGCCAATTCACGTGCAAATTCGCGCAATATTCGCAACAGTGATGACCGGAGAATGTCAACGGCGCAAGAGGAAGATGACGAACAAGAGAGATAAGGTCCACGCCGTCCTAGCTAGCAGCAACTGTGTATCGCTGAATGTTTGATATTTTGTTTTTCTGTTCTGACTATGCAACTACTTTGCTTGTAACATTAGCACTGCTCCAGTTTGTTTATAATTATATGTGTATTATGTATCGATATTTGTTGCCAACTGGCTTCTTCCAGACAGTGTTACACTTTCCACCAGTGATACATTCAAGGGTATAATTTGGCTCTCATGGAATTAAAGTACAGAAGTAGAGATCAAAGGACAAGTAGAGAACATATCATTTAATATTCTAATAACACGAAGACTCGAACCCGCTGCCTCCAAGTGAGGCTAAAGTTTATCACATGTAAATCAAAAAGAATTGACAATATGTTTGGCCTGCGGGAGACAACTGCTCACTGAGAAGTGGTGGGCTTGGTATAGATGGACACAGTGACTCCCGTGATCGTTCTGATCACGTGTGGGTAGGTTATCAATTGTTCTTTGTTTCGCTCATTTTGGAAAGGACGTAGGTTAAGTTGTGTCCGTTTTGAGGGAGGCTGTGATATTTGCCCCAATCGACCGTTGCATCACTCCAAGGTCCATCAGCGGACAGCGAGCCGACACCATACATGCCTATTCATATCTTGGGGCAACTGCTGGGGCAACAGCCTTGCTGGCGGCCAGAGACATCGATGTTCAGCAGGGAGTTGTGGCACCTGAAGGCCGTGCAGTGGACACAAGACGACTGATGAAGCAATGCCGAGATGGTGTGATCATCTGTGTCATACACTCGTAGACACCCAATAGAGATCTGCGCACCTGTGTCCGGAGTGCAATCATTGTGGTCCATCTTGACAAGTTGATCGTGTAATCGTCTCTGGTTCGTCAACAGTCAAGCCGTCACTGGCCCACTGCACTCATCTCTTTTGCGCTGTTTTCGTAGCGTAGTTTTTGTGACTTTACCGACCAAAGATAACCAACCAATTTCGAATGGTTCTCTCCAGAATGGGTAGATCAGCAAATACATAAACAAAAACAACACCATATCGTTTTAAATCTAAGAACAATGCCAATACCATATTTTATGTTGTTTGCTGTTTCGCAAATAAAGCAATGAGTGCTCATGTGCCAAGACCATTGCCATACAACTGTGGTAGACTAGTACAGCTGCTTATTGTGTAAATACCCGGGCTATTTATAGTCATGCACACTATCGTTATCATGTGGGGTTCTGATCAAGGGTCATTTCCACTGCATTCACATATCCCCACGAGGGCTTCAGTTTCCTCCCTAGATCTCACTAAGAGAATCTCAGCACAGTGCACAAACTCCGTAGTACTGGAAGGTCTACCGCTGTCTAACCCCGAGGGTGTGACCTCTATGTCTGTCTGTCTCTCTCTCTCTCTCTCTCTTGTTGTCTCTTTCTGTCTGTCTCTGTCTCTTTCTGTCTATCTCACTTTCTCTCTCTCTCCCTCTCTCTCTCTCTCTCTCTCATTCACTCTCATTCTCTCTCACTCATTCACTCTCTCGCTTACTCTCTATATTTATCTCTCTCTCTCTCTCACTCTCATTCATTAACTCTCTCTCTCTCTCTCTCTCTTTCACATCTCTCTCTCTTTCACATCTCTCTCTCTCTCTCTCTCTCTCTCTCTCTCTCTCTCTCTCTCTCTCTCTCTCTCTCTCTCTCTGAACACCTTGCTTCTCTCTGTCACCTTCCATGCAGTCACTTAGACCCCCGCTGTTGTGTTTGGTTGACAGTTTTATTCCCTACAACAGCGTGGCCAAATACAAAAGATCTCGGGGTTACAATGTACTTTTTTTATTTCAGCCTATGATAACTTTCCACTCACTTGTAAACCTCTTTCAATCGTGTCTAAATGAACTATTGCAATGATAAAATACTCTCGACAGTTGCAAATATTCTCGGCCAGGGGACAGTATCCGTGGATGTTTCTGTCCTGCCCTGTCAGCAATATTCATATAACCAGTACATAACTAGGTCTAGCCTCTGTCTATTATACAAAACACTTGGACAGAATTCGTCTGCGAGCTGAAGCACTAAGTGAAAATCCGGAGAGACATCTGGTAAAGGACATGAGAATAATGTCACCTCCTTTCAGGGAGTCTCAAGCCCTACCCGTGTATCCTGTAACCTCCTCCGTGAGTCATGACGAGTGTCCAATACAGGAGTAGATGGACATCCAGACAGCCTCAGTTCGTGGATAACATGGATACGTTTACAGACAGTCTCAGTATGTAGATACCATGGATACGTTGACAGACAGCAGCAATACGTCCACACATAACATGTAAACAACAATAACAGACACCATCAATACGGCCACACATAACAAACATGCAAACTATTGATAGACAGCATGGAAGGCTCTACTGATGACAGAGAAACGTCGAGGATAACATGCATATCTCTGCCACTGTCATACCTAACCCAGTTGTTGCACGTGCTAGCTGACATGACAGTTGTAGGGATGGACCTGTTCCACCATCTTGTCACTATCAACCGGGTTCCTAGACTGTGATATTAAACTATATTTTTCCAGGTGATCTTTTTGTTTTAGTTTTTTTGTCTGTTAATTTTTCTGAGCTTTCTGTGTAAATGTTGCCTGTTATAACGTTGTTGTTGTTGTTGTTGTTGCTGCTGCGGTTGTTGTTTTTCATTGTACGCGGATATCACCATAAGGGTGTCAGTCTCTGTCCATGGCTCACGAGCTGGCTAGCAGTAGCGAGGATACAGATGTGCACAAACCTGGATCACAGATATAAATCAGGATCATCCATATAAACTACGTTCACACATATAAACCAGGATCACGCATATAAACCACGATCACACATATAAACTAGGATAACACATATAAACCAGGAACACATATAAAGCACGTTCACACATACAAATAACAATCACACGTATAAACAATTATCACACATTTCAACCAGGATCACACATATAAACTAGGATCCCACATATAAACACCAATCAGACATATAAACTGTTATCACCGCGGGTACAACACCAGCTAGCAAGTTTAACTGTTGAACACACGCATCCTTCCTGTGGCAACATATGGGTGCGCGTCGTGAACTATTTAGCAACCGCTATAGTAGAAAACGGCTTGTTGTGAAACATTCCTATGATATCAATAACCAATTAAGTTGCATGTCCTTCACACGACGTACCAGTCAACCCCAGAATTTTCGATGTTCGAGATTCCTGGGCAAATTTTACGTTCAGTAGAGTGCCATTGCTTTCTGAACGACCTTTTTCGAAAAAACCAGCACCGCCGTGTTTCGAACCCGGGTATACGGGCTCACAAACCGCGTTCGCAAGCCCTTAACCACAGAGACCGGTCCTATGATATCGTAGAAAGAAAATCGCAGAAAATGAGTTCGTACAAAGTATCATGTCTCGAAAATTACAACACTGTAGCCATATCACAAGTCGGAGACACCAGTGATGGCAGGCTTGTTTCTTGGAAACAGAGGCAGCGGGCGACCAGCATGAAGATGGAGACACCAGTGATGGCAGGCGTGTTTCTTGGAAACAGAGGCAGCGGGCGACCAGCATGAAGATGGAGACACAGTGATGGCAGGCTTATTTCTTGGAAACAGAGGCAGCGGCCGACCAGCATTAAGATGGACACAGGACACTGCAGATACCTGGGACATGAGAATGCTTGAGGCAGGGGACCTGGCCAAAGATCGAGAGGCTTGTCCACGCTCCGCGACGTTCGACAGAGGGGCAGCTGGACGATGAAGCCTGAGGCGTTGATGGTCCGGTCATCTGTACCCCGAGGATGGCTTGTACCTATCCGAGTGACCTGGTACCATAGATCCATCTCGACGGGACTACATCGGATCAGGCCTTCCACTCACCACACACAGCTTCCAGCGGATTGTGCATGGCTGGGACTGCGTCTTCACCTAAGTGGGGAGACATCTGAGGTTGTAACCAGGTCATGGTTCGTCACAGTACCTTCACACTACCCGGTATCAGATCTCGGTTCGCCATATTTCCTGGCAGGTCTGAGGCATTACATGGTCCACGAACTCCGTTCAGTGTCCACGGATCCGTATGAACTACTTGGAAACGTAGTACCCCAGAAAACTATCATTATCACACTGCTGCTGTTAGCTTTCGTACATAGCTATGGTGTGTTCAAACATTGTCACTGGAAGTTCGTCAATTGTTTATGGCGACTGGAACTGCGCAATCTCTGGGTCAAATGTCATTACCGGAGTAGCTTTCGGGGACAGTGGCAAGTACACGTCATCCTGCCCCAGATGCGACAGCAGAAAGCTATCCAATGGAAATGCCCCGTCGGTCACCAGGGCCAGGGTGTCGATCATAAATGCCTGGTGGGTGTATGTGCTGTACCCATGGGTGTTCGTGCAGGTAGGGGTGTCCTGATCACCCGGTGAGGGACTCGACACCAGAGATGCGACCTCGGGTGGGGTCAGCTGAGCGGCGAGGGCAGAGTCAAGTGTTGAACTGCTGCATGTGGTCGGACATGTTTGTTGTTTGATACTTTGATCCCGACTTTCCTCTGGTTTCCGGTTGTCGTTGAATTCTCTGAACAATGACGTGTCAGAGGGGAGTGGTTTCAGTTCTGAAAGTGACAAACGGGACATTCATTACATGACACACATTCCATGAACAGGTGCATCTGTAACTATTTAACTAGCAGAACATAATGTCTTCTTCTTCTTCTTCTTCTTCTTCTTCTTCTTCTTCTTCTTCTTCTTCTTCTTCCGCTTCTCCTGCTCCCCCTCCTCCTCCTCCTCCAGCTCCTTCTTTTTCTTCTTTTTCTTCTTCTTCTTCTTCTTCTTCTTCTTCTTCTTCTTCTTCTTCTTCTTCTTCTTCTTCTTTTGTCCAACTGCTTTTGCCATGAAGTGTCGCAGAAAGTAGGTAGATTAATGTTCTGTTTTCCGCTTGTCTTGCTGCTAGTGCTGTTGTCATATTTGATTATGTCAATGCCTCTTGTACTCCATCTAGCCAACTCTTCCCGGGTCCACCTCTTGCACTCCATCTAGCCAACTCTTCCCGGGTCCACCTCTTGTACTCCATCTAGCCAACTCTTCCCGGGTCCACCTCTTGCACTCCATCTAGCCAACTCTTCCCGAGTCCACCTCTTGTACTCCATCTAGCCAACTCTTCCCGAGTCCACCTCTTGCACTCCATCTAGCCAACTCTTCCCGAGTCCACCTCTTGCACTCCATCTAGCCAACTCTTCCCGGGTCCACCTCTTGCACTCCATCTAGCCAACTCTTCCCGGGTCCACCTCTTGCACTCCATCTAGCCAACTCTTCCCGAGTCCACCTCTTGCACTCCATCTAGCCAACTCTTCCCGAGTCCACCTCTTGCACTCCATCTAGCCAACTCTTCCCGGGTCCACCTCTTGCACTCCATCTAGCCAACTCTTCCCGGGTCCACCTCTTGCACTCCATCTAGCCAACTCTTCCCGGGTCCACCTCTTGCACTCCATCTAGCCAACTCTTCCCGGGTCCACCTCTTGCACTCCATCTAGCCAACTCTTCCCGGGTCCACCTCTTGCACTCCATCTAGCCAACTCTTCCCGAGTCCACCTCTTGTACTCCATCTAGCCAACTCTTCCCGGGTCCACCTCTTGCACTCCATCTAGCCAACTCTTCCCGGGTCCACCTCTTGCACTCCATCTAGCCAACTCTTCCCGAGTCCACCTCTTGTACTCCATCTAGCCAACTCTTCCCGGGTCCACCTCTTGTACTCCATCTAGCCAACTCTTCCCTAGTCGACCTATCGTCTTGTATCCTGGTTGTCTCACATAGAACGCTCTAGCCACTGGCTGACCGTGTTTATGTGCACTGGACTGATTTTTGCATGTGGATTAACTTTCCCTATTACCAGTGTCAGTCGTCATTAGGTGAACCCTCTCAAACTTCTGGGGTACTTGTTATTAATCTCCCCAAGTCAGGGACGAGAAGTCAAGGTTTTAGTCCATCTGACGGGTGTAGGGGTTGAACCCGCTATTTCGGTATTAGCACACCTGAAGTGTAAGGGTTGGCGCTTTTATCCATTCGGCCATAATGACCTCCTTGTTCATCATTATCAGCTGCCATTGAAGTGTAATGCTTGCTTGTGTTCGTTGGCTTGAGCTCCAACGCGAAGTCCTGTATGTCGGATGAAGGCATCCTGTTGTCCAACATCAGTGTGATGTCATACAGGACCTGAGGTTTGCGTGAGTATCCGTTGTCCCATGTTTGGCTTATTGGTGTGCAGACTGGTGGTTCCTCGCCGTACAGGCAGACACTCTCCGACTTCGGAGGAATTGAAGTGTAATGACTCTACCTCCTACAGTTTTCTACCCGTCACCTTTATGTTACTCATCTCTGTCTCTGATTCTCATCTCTGGGTTTTTTTAAATCCCCCCCCCCCCCAATATTTTGCTTGCCATGACGGTTCTAGAAGGAGGACCTTCTAGCCATACTATTGTCTATGTTCTCAGAATGTTTACTTTAATGTGATTTCTGTTGTCGTTTCAGTGGCGTTTAACAACGTTGTCAGTTACACGCTATATTAACGTGTTTGTATTCCCAGAACACAGGAGAAAGAGAAGAAGATGCAGCAGAAATAGAAGTAGAAGGATAAGGATGAGGAGGACGAGAAGAGGGAAATAAGAAGGAGGAGAAGGAGGAGCAGAAGGAAGATCAGAGGGAAGAGCAGTGTATAATTTTGCCAAAAATAACATAGAGACATTAATATAATGTTGTACGCCTCGTTAAACAATAAAATAAACTCATTAATGCTTCAAGGATGTCACAATGTTTAGAGTGAGTGCCCATCGTTTACTGACCGCGTCCATTCTCCCAGTGTGACCAACTGATGGTTACAAGATCAGATGATTGTTGGGAAGAGCGTGGTGAGGTTAGCTGATCTAATGAGGAACTATCTCCCGAATGTTTCCAGAGCCGTGTATGCCACGCATCACCATTCCCCTGGTGATGGTTGGGCGTCTGCTCTTCTGTGAGACATATGCCAGCGACCTCTGAGGTCACAGGCTGGGCTTTCTGTCCGTCCTGCAGACTGTGGTATTGCTGGTGATCGCCGCCGTGTGGGAGAGATCCATTCCCTTGATGGCATAGCAGTCGCTTGGAACTCTTCTCGCTGGACTGTGAATCTGTTGATGGTGGATTTATTGGGGAATGGGCTTTTGGCTTCCTTCTTCTCGTAGATATCCCGTCCTTCTTCATAGACATCGGTCTGTTCACCTGCGGAGTACAGGAAACACAGGTGTAAGTCGTATTCCCAAAGGGGATTACAGGTGGTCACAGGTGTTAGTCATGTCTGTTTACTTGGGGATTACAGGTAGCCACAGGTGTAAGTCATGTCTGTTCACCTGGGGCAGTAGAGTAGTCACAGGTGTAAGTCATGTCTGTTCACCTGGGGGGGGGGGGGGAGCACCGGTAGTCACAGGTTTAAGATTGTACACCGGATGGAGCACCGGTAGCCACAGGTGGAACTGATGGAGGGAGGGTGTGAATACTGGCCAATGGGTGAACTGACGCAGGAACTGGAAGCAGTGAGGATATCGTGTTTGTGAAGCATGTTGAGAATATGTTGAACAGAGAAGAAAACAAACTCAGGGCTGCAGATGTTACAAGAGGATCATCAAGACTATAAAGTAAAGACATATGAAAATTATGCGAGATGTTAATAAAAGAGGCGGAATAGAGAAACTAGCTTTGTATGGGAAAACACGAGGCCAAGGAGTCAGAGGAGACAGAGACATGTATGTGGAAGGCTGGAACAGCTAGGCAACACAGAATCATGCACACAGGACCAGCTTCGTGTTTCCATCAGGGGACAGAGAGGATTGAAGAGTCATGGTCGCCCAAGCCTGATCCAGAACAGTAGCGTGAAACAGCAGAAGCAGGAGAAGAGGCAGCAGTAGAAGCAGAAGGAGAAGGGGGGAGAAGGAGAAGAAGAAGAAGAAGAAGAAGAAGAAGAAGAAGAAGAAGAAGAAGAAGAAGAAGAAGAAGAAGAAGAAGAAGAAGAAGAAGAAGAAGAAGAGGGGGAGGAGGAGGAGGAGGAGGAAGGCGATGAAGAAGGTTTTTATTAGTACTTGCAATAGTAGTCATCGCTTTAGTAGTAGTAGTAGTAGTAGTAGTAGTAGTAGTAGCAGTAGTAGTAGTAGTAGTAGTAGTAGTAGTAGTAGTAGTAGTAGTAGTAGTAGTAGTAGTAGCAGCAGCAGTAGTAGTAGTAGTAGTAGTAGTAGTAGTAGTAGTAGTAGTAGTAGTAGTAGTAGTAGTAGTAGTAGTTGTAGTAGTAGTAGTAGTAGTAGTAGTAGTAGTAGTAGTAGTAGTAGTAGTAGTAGTGGTGGTGGTGGTGGTGGTGGTGGTGGTGGTGGTGGTGGTAGTAGTCATTGTTTAAGGTGTAGTGAAACAGGAGCAGGAGCGACAGCAGCAGTACTCAAACAGCCAGCGACACAAGCCTGGGACACCCACCTGATGTAGCCTGTAGTACAAACCACAAGCATTACACACAGACTGGCCCTGACTGTTCCGTCTCCACAAGCTGGTGGTCGTAGTGCTGCAGTTGGCACAGCTTTGACTGGCCCGCCGCTGACTGGCCTGTGACAGAAATATATCACGGTGTGACAGTGTGCAGTTTGTGAGGACTCCTATTGACAGACAGTTGTGATAGTATTCTGGCAGTGGCCTCATATATGCATGCGTATGCTGTTGGTTTTGTAGGGAATGTTGTCTGTATTACTTTCCACAAGGGACAGTGAGGAGTATTAGGTGTAGGTTTCGCTGGCACAGGAACTAAACAATTATGAGTGCGTGCATAACTGCGAGAATTTTGGTACATGATGTAAATATGTATGCAGGATTGTATGTCTGTGTTTATGAATGTGCGTGTGTACGTGTGTCTGCCTGCCTGTCTACCTCATAACATGATAGTATGCATTGTTTATGTTTACAAAATTTATTTGACAATCTGGCCTTTGCTCGACGCTCTGAGGAAAGGCGAGACGAACATATAATCAGATTGCTACTGGAACTATTAGTGTTGGAATTCTTCGCTGGCTGCTGGGGATGGGGACGGAGCGCTTATGGGAATGTCCCGAATGCTGTGATGTCGGTTTCTAAATCAATCGATCAATCAATCATTTATTTGACAATGTTTTCCCATGTGAATGTAACATGCACTATTGATGAACGAAAGATGAGTAATTGGAAGGGCCGAATGTAAGACTGGCCTACGTGCCCAATTTGTGACCCTTTTAAAATACAGTTAGTTCGTTTAAAGTTCGTTCGTACCGAGGCCCAAAGGTAATAGTGTGTGAAAGTGCATAGATCATAAGAGCGATGAATCGGTTACAACGGGTGGCCGTATTGTCACAACTGCCAGTCATAAATTAGGTTGACCTGAGTGTGTTCCGGCATATCGTTAACACCGCTAAGGGAGAGAATGCGGGGCCAGGAAAAAGAGAAGATCAGCACGCTTGTCACAACGTCAGACAAAACATGATAAACAACTCTGGCCACAACGATTTTCCTTAATAATGATGTGTGCTGTTGCCAAAGTAGCGGGTTCAAACACTACACCGGTTTGTTGGACTAAAACGTTGACTTCTCGTCCTTGACTTGGGGACGTAAATTACTAGTACCTGAGAAGTTGAGTTGGGTTCGTCTAATGACGAGGGACACTGGTAATAGGGAAAGCTAATCCACACGCAAACATCAGTCACGTAAAATACAAGTAGTAGCACGTGTGTCACAGAATGCCGCGTTACCATCCCAGAATATATTGCGGTCTAACATCTGATGAATCAGTCACAGGAATAAAGATTTAATCACCCTTAGCAGCGTCTGTCCAGATATTACAAAGGGTTACGCAAGCAAGAACGCCGACACTCTAAGTAGTATGTTTTATCAAAGAGTTGTAAAGCCCGCAGGATGCTACGAGCGGCTAATCTCCAATTTAACGCCATACGAGAACCAGATTGAGGTTCAAATACCCATGAAGAGACAACAAGGCGTGAAATAGCATACAAAGTCGCGGAGACGATAGACGGCCTGGACCCGAGAGAGGCCCATGTGTAAACTCACTGCGTGATAAAAGTTCTCGGGGTAAAGATATCACAGACTGCCTGGAGCCTGTCCAGGAGATCAATTCCTGTCAATGGCCTGATCAATGGCCTGTCCAGCGGAGTAAAGGTGTGATATGTGCGTATTGACGAACTGAAGTGTGAAACTGGCGCAGAGGGAGATAATTCAGACTGGATCGAGAAACTAGGTGTGAAGCGACACGAAGCGTGATCCAGGGGGAAAAAAGCAGATGGGATAGGAAAGGGCGGCATATAGATAAGAGCAGTGGTCGTACTTGGTACACATACTCTTGACTAGATCTGCTCAAATCAGATACCTCAGATAATAGGATCAGGTATGAAGTGATTAAAACGTTTATTCTATTTATTGTTGGGAAAGGATTCTATGCTGTTTAGTATTGTCTGTAAATAGTTATCTCTAGTAACTATTCACCAAGGCTGCATAATTGCGGATGCAAATCTCCTCTGCCTGATGTATATTATTTCAATGAGAACTAGTATTTCTTATTTTTCTGCATATAGCATATTGCTATAATTTTGATATTCATAGTATACACGTAGGAATATATGATGCTAGAATTATGCTCCTTGCATACTTTTTTTGTGCATGTTTATATGCATCATTTTATTATACTCTGTGTATGCATTTGGATGACTTTCATTTGGTCTTGCCAAATGTCTGTCACGTCTATGAGAACTATTAATCTTTCAGTTTGTTGTAGATAATTAAATTACTACATTTGTTGCATTTGTACTACTTATTTAGAAATCATTTTCTATGCATATGTTTAGTATATGTTGGATGCAAATTGTCGTGTGGTAACTCACCGGGATGAACAGGGTGCTATTTTATTCTTACGAGCAGCGCGCATATACATAGTGTCTATTGATTGTATTGAAGCAGATGTGTAGTGGTGTAGACATTACCCATAGCCTGTAACTCGTATATGGTGCGCTTAGACCTTTCAGTGTGTGGTGAACGAGCGTCCATCGTAACTCACTGAGGCCTAGCACAGAGACTGATCACCGGCACTTAAGCACGCCTATCAGACACTATTGTAATAACTCCATTGACCATGCGATCTGCTAACCAACTTTTGATGGAGTGGCTTCTGAGAACTGGGTGTCTGGATGAGTGACGTGGACTTAGGAAATGTCATTCCTTATGACGGGACGTTACAAGAGATGGCAGTAGATATAACTACAGGCGTGTTCGGCGACTGGAAAATACCTTCTCGACTCAACAGTGGGAGAGAGATGTATAGAGAGAGAGATAAAGAGGAGATCGAACGCAGTAAATCCGAAGAGAGACACTGTTAGACAGGTCATTGTATGTGGGTGTATGGGGGTGATAGATTGTATGTATTACCTAGGATTTTACCGATGTAGAGTAGACAATACACATTCTTGATTATGTATTCGAAGCTCTCAACAAGAGCACTCGATTGTAGGTCCTGAATACGAGGAAAGACCATGTTTCATCAGGACTAGACATTGGTCCAGAAAACCGATGGGCTTATCCTACTGGATCCAAATGGAGCTTATTTGAATCCTATTGGAATCAAAGCAGATCTCACCTGTAACCCGGCCACAGACCCAGACTGGAAACAAGTAACTTTAGAGTTATGTACATGCTTTTCATCACTACATATATGTGACTGTTGTACTGCATAAAGCTCTACAGTTTCACTATCATCTTCCTGATAACCATCATATTTTGAATGATTAATGACAGACAATAAAAGTTGACAGTGGTTGTTTTAACTCATAGTTCAATCGTTATACTTTTTCCCAGGGAAGCAATTACCTTGCTTACCTTGGCGAGGGCTTAATTACACGCCAGGGTGGAGAGTTGTGTCAAGGGTAGAAAACTGTCCTGTCTAGTAGTCCATTTGTCGACATAAACCTGGGCATCTAACCTTCCCTTTCCAATTCCTTGGGATACCAAGACCAGCTAATTATACATAGTAACGAGCCAGTCTCTGCTGTACTCTTCGGTTATCTAGGGGCTTAATCTTTGTTCCAGCCATATAGATTTTGTCATGAGTCAATTTCTGACAAATTGTGGTCTCAGTCCGGAATGAATTCTGACAATTTGGGTGCTAGCCCGGCAGCTTTCGGGAAATTAATACACTCACTTCTGACAAATTTGTTGCCTGTCCGGGATCAACAATAATCACTTCTGACAAATGGGGTTGCTCGCCAGTCATAGTACATGACTTTGCGGAAGCACAAACACTTATAACAACGTGTATGGAATACGCTTGAGTTCAAAGCGAGCAAAAGGTAAACAACAAAATGAGGGAGTTTTCTCGTACCGGAAACATTATCCATGAACGCGGACAACCCTGCATGGACAGGGCAAGCCTTCGTTTACAATCCGTGTTACTGTGGTCTGTGATCAGATCTTCGCAGCATTTTTCTTTATTTACAAATTTTTTGTTTTCTATAGAGAGAATTGTTCGGCTTAATTGCTATACCAGCTGCAACAACAGTGCAATGTTTTTTCTACATTTCGCACAGAGGAAAATGTATATTCTTTGCGTGCTCTAACTGGTATTCATTTCTCAGAAATAAATGTATATTCTGTGCTTGTTTTAAGTGGTCTGCATTTCTCAGACATAAATTTATAAACTAAGTTTGCTCTAACTGGTCTGCATTTCTCAGCCTTGTCTCTAGCTGTGTTAATATTTTGTTTTTCTAAATCTTAGTTTTTCTATTTGTAGTTATGTTTGTGCACTGTCCTGGTCCCTCTAGGCATTGATTCTATGTTAGCTTTGTGCACTGTCCTGGTCCCTCTAGGCATTGATTCTATGTTAGCTTTGTGCACTGTCCTGGTCCCTCTAGGCATTGATTCTATGTTAGCTTTGTGCACTGTCCTGGTCCCTCTAGGCATTGATTCTATGTTAGCTTTGTGCACTGTCCTGGTCCCTCTAGGCATTGATTCTATGTTAGCTTTGTGCACTGTCCTGGTCCCTCTAGGCATTGATTCTGTGTTAGCTTTGTGCACTGTCCTGGTGCCTCTAGGCATTGATTCTATGTTAGCTTTGTGCACTGTCCTGGTCCCTCTAGGCATTGATTCTGTGTTAGCTTTGTGCACTGTCCTGGTCCCTCTAGGCATTGATTCTGTGTTAGCTTTGTGCACTGTCCTGGTGCCTCTAGGCATTGATTCTATGTTAGGTTTGTGCACTGTCCTGGTCCCTCTAGGCATTGATTCTATGTTAGGTTTGTGCACTGTCCTGGTCCCTCTAGGCATTGATTCTATGTTAGCTTTGTGCACTGTCCTGGTCCCTCTAGGCATTGATTCTATGTTAGCTTTGTGCACTGTCCTGGTCCCTCTAGGCATTGATTCTATGTTAGCTTTGTGCACTGTCCTGGTCCCTCTGGGCATTGATTCTATGTTAGCTTTGTGCACTGTCCTGGTCCCTCTAGGCATTGATTCTGTGTTAGCTTTGTGCACTGTCCTGGTGCCTCTAGGCATTGATTCTATGTTAGCTTTGTGCACTGTCCTGGTCCCTCTAGGCATTGATTCTGTGTTAGCTTTGTGCACTGTCCTGGTCCCTCTAGGCATTGATTCTGTGTTAGCTTTGTGCACTGTCCTGGTCCCTCTAGGCATTGATTCTATGTTAGGTTTGTGCACTGTCCAGGTGCCTCTAGGCATTGATTCTATGTTAGGTTTGTGCACTGTCCTGGTCCCTCTAGGCATTGATTCTATGTTAGCTTTGTGCACTGTCCTGGTGCCTCTAGGCATTGATTCTGTGTTAGCTTTGTGCACTGTCCTGGTGCCTCTAGGCATTGATTCTATGTTAGGTTTGTGCACTGTCCTGGTCCCTCTAGGCATTGATTCTATGTTAGGTTTGTGCACTGTCCTGGTCCCTCTAGGCATTGATTCTATGTTAGGTTTGTGCACTGTCCTGGTCCCTCTAGGCATTGATTCTATGTTAGGTTTGTGCACTGTCCTGGTCCCTCTAGGCATTTATTCTGTGTTAGCTTTGTTCACTGTCTTGGCTCCTCCAGGCGGCACTGATTCTGTATTAGCTTTAGTGTACTATTTGAGTCAAATTTCAGCTATTTCTCCTATACTGCAAAGAAGAAGCTGATTGTCATTTGTCGAGCAGTCGGTGATATTACTTCACTATCAACTTCTGAACGTGGCAATTAATCTTCACATGTGAGACAACTGATTGCTGAAATTGCTATCTTCATAACCACGAATTAAAGAAAAAAAGACCGTAATATGATGGTCAAATTACTTTAACATAAGGACCCGTATGAAGTGTGTACTCACCATTAGCATCAAAGTCAAGGACATTGTCCTGCCTAGTCAAAGATTCACGTCTGCATTCAACACACACCGTGACGTCACTGTCAGCCCAGCATGTAGGAACAGTATAGATAATGTATGAAAGTATGTGTGCCTGAGTGTGTATGTGTGTTAGCGTGTGTGTGTGTGTGTGTACTTGTTTGTATGTGTGCGTCAATATGTGTGAGTGAGTGTATGTGTGTGAGCGTGTGTGTGTGCTTGTTTGTGTGTGTGTGAGTATGTGTTTGTGTATATTGTCCACACTTCACATCCATACAAAAGTACAGGTTCTGTGTAGCACCTCAACACTATTTTCCTCGTTTCAATTGATATCTTTTTATTGGTCAGTATGGTTTTCATCTTCGCAATGGCAATTCTTGTTCTAATCTTTTCAACACATCTCCCATCTGATGTTGTGACTGTTCCATGATAACTGTACCGATTCACTTGTTTACGGATATGCCCCTTTACTTGAATAGTACATTGTGGTATTTCCTTCTTCCTAGTGTCGACTATAATATGTGTCTTACAGAATCTTACAATTAAATTCTAACCCCAGTTGTTCACTGTGTGCAACAACCGCATCTACTAAATGTTGCAGGTCCTGTTCATTGTCTGCAATCAAGACTGTTTATCTGCATATCTAATGTTATTGATGTATCGTCCCCCGATGATGATTCCTTATATATCTTCTATATTTCTGAAAATATTTTCACTCTACGGGGAAACAAGTTCTGGAGACATTACACACGCGTGTCTCATTCCTCTCTTAATAGGCTGATTTTGACCGACTTCATTATCAATTCTTATGGCAGCTTGTTGTTTTCAATATATGTTTCTTACAAGTCTAATGACTTTTCTATCAATTTGTAGATCTTCCAGCATCCTTATCATGTCGACATGTCTCACTTTATCGAAATCCTTTGTGTAGTCAATAAAGCAAAGGTGTATATCTTTGTTTACGTCTATAGAACGTTCAATTACTGTTCTCAGTATATACACAGGATTTACTGTACCTTGTCTTCTACAAGCCCACATTTCCTAACTCTTTGCGTGATAATTCATAGAAAAATCTTCGTGATGTGACAATTATACTAATTGTTCGATGTTGATCACATTCCAAAGCTCCTGGTTTCTTTGGGATTGTAATAAATACAGAATTACATAATTCATGAGGTATATCTCCAGTATCATATTTTGTGTTCTGCAGTCTGGTAATTTTATCTATTCCATATTCTTCTAAAGCATTAATCATTTCTGTTGCGATGCTGTCTGAGCCGGGGTTCTTGCCAGTTTTCATATGGTTAAGAGCATTCTGAACCTCCATCTTCAAAATTGATCCATCCATCATGTGCCATGCCGGTAAGCGTGGGCGGTCATGTTCTGCCATCTCACCCGATCACCAGAGTCGTGGATCAGCTCCGTGTTTCTGTCTCGACTATGCCACAAGGCCAAGCCATCCAGGTACTTGCTTCTAGGTCTTCCCCTTGGTCTGTTCCCCTCGATCTTACCAGTTGTCACCAAATTCTCCAATCCATTTCTTCTCATAACATGTCCAAAAAATTTTGACTGTCTACGTCTAATTTCTCTAATCACTTTACGATCTTCATTTGTTTCTTGAAGGACTTGTTCATTGGTCTTTCTGGCTGTCCATGGTATTCTTTGCATTTTCCTCAGAAACCACATCTCTACAGCCATCAGATGTTTTTCAGCCTGACTGCTCATTGTCCACGCTTCACATCCATACAAAAGTACAGGCTCAATGTAGCATCTCAACACTCTCTTTCTCGTTTCAATTGACATCTTTTTATTGGTCAATATGTTTTTCATCTTGCTAAAGGCTACTTTTGCCATGGCGATTCTTGTTCTAATCTCTTCAAGGCATCTCCCATCAGATGTTATTACTGTTCCGAGATAATTGTACCTGCTCACTTGTTGAAGAATATTCCCATTTACTTGTATATTACATTGTGGTATTTCGTCCTTCCTAGTGACGACCATAATCTGTGTCTTTTTACAATTTAATTCTAACCCTAGTTGTTCACTGTGTGTCACAATCGCATCTACTAAATTTTGCAGGTCCTGTTCATTGTCTGCAATCAAGACTGTATCATCTGCATATCTAATGTTATTGATGCATCGTCCCCCAATGTTGATTCCTTCCATATCTTCAATATTTCTGAAAATACTTTCACTGTACAGGGAAAACAGATCTGGAGACATTACACATCCCTGTCTCACACCCCTTTTAATAGGCTGATATTGGCTTACTTCATTATCAACTCTTATGGCAGCTTGTTGTTTCCAATATATGTTTTTTACAAGTCTAAGATCTTTTCCATCAATTTGTAGATCTTCAAGCATCCTTATCATGTTGACATGTCTCACTTTATCAAAAGCCTTTGTGTAGTCAATAAAGCAAAGGTGTAGATCTTTGTTTACTTCTATAGAACGTTCGATTATGTTTCTCAGTATATACACAGCATTTACTGTACCCTTGCCTTCCACAAACCCACATTGTTCTTCTCCTATTTCAGGTTGTATTTTCCTCCTAACTCTTTGCATGATAATTCTTAGCAAAATCTTCGTGATGTGACTCATTATACTAATTGTTCGATGTTGATCACATTCCAAGGCTCCTGATTTCTTTGGGATTGCAATAAATACAGAATTACATAACTCCTGAGGTATATTTCCAGTATCATATATTGTATTAAGCAGACTGGTAACTTGATCTATTCCATATTCTTCTAAAGCATTAATCATTTCTGTTGTGACGCTGTCTGAACCGGGGGTCTTGCCAGATTTCATATGGTTAAGAGCATTCTGAACCTCCATCTTCAAAATTGCTGGTCCTTCATTATTATTTTGAACATCATACTGTTCGTTTCTGTTGTCGTCATACAGGTTTTTCACGTAATCTGACCATTCATGTAATATCTGATCTTTTTCTATTATGACTCTTCCATCTTTTGTCTTTAGGCAGCCTGCTGATGTACGTGTTCTTTGATTAGTAAGCTCCTGAATTCTTTTGTGCATTAGGTTCGCATTGTTACTGTTGTGTTGTTTTTCAATTTCTCTGCAATTTTTCTCAAGCCATGTTTCTTTTGCCTCCTTACATAAGGTTCTCACTTTTCTGTGAATTTCTTCATATTTGGCAGGATTATTTTTGTTCTGTCTTCTTGTTTCCATTAGTTGTAAAATTTCTTCAGTCATCCATGTCTTACGGCCCACTTTCTTTACTTTTGGAATAGTTTTTTCTGCTGCGCAACTGATTGAATTCTTCATCGTTTCCCATTGATCATCTACATCTTGAAACAGGATCTCTAGATCAGACAATATATCAAATTTGTTCTTTACTTCTATGTTAAAATTATCTTGTATTTCTTTGTCAGTTTTCAATTTGCACCAGTCATATTTAGGGTTTCCTGCTGTATACTTGACTTTCTTTAACTTTACCCTCAATGTGCCTGTAATTAATCTGTGATCACTGTAACAGTCTGCATTTGGAACTGTTTTTACGACTGTTAACGCATTTCGAAACCTTTTGCTAATCAGGATGTAATCTATCTGGTTTTTAATCCTGCTGTCTGGACTCCTCCATGTCCATAATCTTCTAGGATGCTGTTTAAACCAGGTGTTTCCTACAACCATTTCTTGTTCTTTTGCCCATTCTACAAGTCTGTATCCTCTTTCATTTCTCTCTCCTAAACCATGGTTGCCTACACTGCATCCATCGCCTTGCTGTCCTATTTTTGCGTTGAAATCACCCATTATGATATTTATTTCTGATTTTTTGCAGTTCTTCAAAGCAGACTCCACGTCATTATAAAATTCCTCTATGCTTTCTTCACTGCTTTCACTTGTTGGGGCATATACTTGAATGACATTTATTTTAAAAGGTCTTCCGTTTAATTTTACTAATAGGACTCTGTCTGACACAGCATGATATCCTTTGACAGAATTTGATGTTTGCTTATCTAATATAATGGCTACACCTCTTTGCTGTTCTTCTCCCCCAGAGTAAATAATCTTACAATCCTCTCCTGTCCTTATCCCTGCTCCTTTCCATCTCGTTTCCGATATTCCTAATATGTTAATCTTCTCTCTCTTCATTTCTTTTTTGATGTTTTCTAACTGTCCATCTGCATTCATTGTTCTAACGTTCCAAGTTCCTACTTTCAATGATATTAATCTGTTGCACCTAGTAGCCTGTTGACGGTCTGGAGTCACCTGGTGCGCATGACTATCCCTACCGGGCGAGGTTGCTCCTATGGAGCACCCATTTACGCCGTTTCTCTGATTGATCAAAATTGATAGTCCTTCATTATTATTTTGAAAATCATACTGTTCGTCTGTTATCATCATAAAGGTCTTTCACATAATGTGACCATAAATGTAAAATCTGATCTTTTTCTATTATGATTGTTTCATCTTTTGTCTTTAGGCAGCCAGCTTATGTAAGTGTTCTTTTATTAGTAAGTTCCTGAATTATTTTGTGCATTAGTTTTCAATGTTGCGAATTTCTTGGACTGCCAAAGTAAGTAACAACGAATGCCTGAAAAAGGCTAATGAAACTAGAACATTATATACAACAATAAGAAAGAGACAAACAGCTTTTTAGTTTAGTTTAGTTTAGTTTAGTCGATGGATCAACATCACGGCACACGGGTGCAACCCATAAGTGCTGCTCCGTTCTCCTCCTAACTCAAACCTGAGTCAGGAGAAACTCAGCTCAGTGCACGAACTCCGTAGCACCGGCGAGGATCCTGAAATACTTTGGGTAGATTTTTAACTCAAAATTTTGCCCTGGCAGCGCCGTTAGGCTACTCTTTTTCCAATTGCCAAGGGATTGTTTACGTGCGTAACAATACACACGGGCGTCCGATCTCACTACCCAGAGACCAGTGGAAATTTTATTACTAGAAGTTCACGTGAAAAAATCCCGGTCATCACCGGGGCTTGAACCCGGGACCTCCAGCACTCGAGGCGGACACCATACCTCGAGACCACGCAGCCCTCTAAAACAGCTTTTTTTTTTTTTTGTCATGTGATGAGAAGAGAGACGTTGGAGAACATCGTGACAACTGGAAAGATCGAGGAGAAGAGAGGCAGAGGCAGACCACGTGAAATGATGCTGGATGGGTTGCGACGATGGCATGGAGGAATATGAACAGCAGAGGTGATCTAGAAAACCAAAGACCGAGATCTGTGGAGATCGTCATCATCAAGTGCCATGCAGACTGGCGTAGACGTTCATGACGAACGCCTACGCCAGTCGGCATGGCACTTGATGATGACGATTAGTTTGGTATTTTTAGTGTTGTGTTATTTTTCAACTTCTATACAATTTTTCTCGAGCCATGCTTCTTTTGCCTGCTTACATAATGTTTTGACTTTTCTGTGAATTTCTTCCTATTTGGCAGGATTATTTTGTTCTGTCTTCTTGTCTCTATTAGTTGTAAAATCTCTTCAGTCATCCATGTCTTACGGCCCACTTTCTTTAATTCTGGAATATTTATTTCTGCAGCCCAACTGATTGAATTTTTCAACATTTCCCATTGATAATCCACATCTTGAAATAGGATCTCTAGATCAGACAATATATCATATGTATGCTTTACTTCTGTGTTACAATTATCTTGTATTTCTTTGTCATTTTTCAATTTGCACAAATCTTATTTAGTGGTTCCTGTTGTATACTTGACTTTCTTTAACTTTACCTTCAATGTGCCTGTAATTAATCTGTGATCACTGTAACAGTCTGCATTGAGAACTGTTTTTATGACTGTTAATGCATTTCGAAACCTTCTGCTAATCAGGATGTAATCTATCTGGTTTTTAATCCTGCTGTCTGGATTCCTCCGTGTAAATAATCTTCTAGGATGTTGTTTAAACCAGGTGTTTCCTACAACCATTTCTTGTTCTTTTGCCCATTCTATAAGTCTGTATCCTCTTTCGTTTCGCTCTCCCAAACCATGGTTGCTTACACTGCATCCATCGCCTTGATTTCCTACTTTTGCGTTGACATCACTCATTATGATATTTATTTCTGATTTGTTACAGTTCTTCATAGGAGACTCCATGTTATTATAAAATTCCTCTATACGTTCTTCACTGCATTCACTTGTTGGAGCATATATTTGAATGACATTTATTTTAGAAGGTCTTCAGTTTAATTTTACTAATAGAACTCTGTCTGACACAGCCCAATATCCTTTAACAGAATTTGATGTTTGCCGATCCAATATAATGGCTACACCGCTTTGCCGTTCCCTCCTCCTCCCCGAATAAATAATCTTACACTCCTCTACTTTCTTGAATCCTGCCCCTTTCCATCTCGTTTCGCACATTCCTAATATATTAATCTTCCGTCTTTCCATTTCTTGTTTGATGTTTTCTAATTTTCCATCTGCACTCATTGCTCTAACATTCCAAGTTCCTACTTTCGATGATAGTATTCTTTTACACTCAGTAGCTGCTGGCGGTCTGGGGTCACCTGGTGCACATGACTACCCCTACTGGGCGAGGCTGCTCCTAAGGAGCGCCCATTTACGCCGTTACTCTGATAACCAAATGATAGCTGACTTATAGTTGATTTATAGTTGATTTATAGTTCATTTATAGTTGACTTAAGTTGACTTATAGTTGACTTATAATTGACTTATAGTTGAATTATAGCTGACTTATAGTTGACTTAAAGTTGACTAATAGTTGTCTTATAGTTGACATATATTTGACTTAGCTGCCATTTTTCCAATCAATACTTACCCATACAGTATCAGAGTAGACCACTTCACAGTTGCACTCATCAATTATTATGTCCAACTCATGAAGTCAGACACTCATCAATTATTATGTCCAACTCATGAAGGCAGACACTCCTCAAACGTGGAGCTCTCCTGGACATCCCAACAGAGATCAGTCTCTAGTCTGTCCTCAGTTGATGATGATCTGAACAACGCTTACACCTACAAGGAATTCTCACAGTAAATATCCCAGAATCTGAAATGTAATCAAGTTATCAGCCGAGAATTACAGAACTCGGGAACATGTGTGTCATGGTCTATTCAAAAACTGCAACCTGTACACGAAACAATCATTGTGACTACACGACTGGGGGATGATTGGATGCCGGTACACACATCACATCCTGGGTTAATGTATGCTGAACCTGTACAGGCAATGGTTGGCAATAATTTGCATTTAACAAAGCAGGCACGTGCTAATTAAACGTGAAAAGTGATCCACTTAAATGCAAACTTGATAACTAGACGGTAGATTCCGGATAACAAGTTTCATGAATGAAGTTGAACACAGGTGAGTAGTTTTCATTTCTTTGTTTTCATTGTTGAATTCACGATCTCAGTGTGGTATCAGAACTGGGTGAAATTCATGGTGACACAGATGACGTCAGAACTTGATCAAATTCATGGTGACACAGATGGCATCAGAACTGGGTGAAATTCACGGTGACACAGATGGCGTCAGAACTGGATCAAATTTATGGTGACACAGATGGCGTCAGAACTGGGTGAAATTCATGGTGACACAGATGGCGTCAGAACTGGATCACATTCATGGTGACACGGATGTCGTCAGAACTGGATCAAATGCATTGTGACACCGATGACATCAAAAAAAGGATCAAATTCATTGTGACGCAGATGACAGAACCGGATCAAATTCACGGTGACACAGATGACATCAGAACTGGATCACATTTATGGCGACACAGATGGCGTCAGAACTGGATCAAATTCATTGTAACATAGATAACGTCAGAACTGGGTGAAATTCATGGTGACACAGAAGACGTCAGAACTAGATCAACTTCATGGTGACGCAGATGACATAACCGGATCAAATTCATGATGACACACTGGCCTAGGCGTTAACGTCTTTCTCCGCAATCCCTATATTCTCGTGACCAACGTAACCTGTGCGAGAATTGGTAGCGGTTCTCGCCGCGTTGGTAATTTACGGGGTATGTGAGCCGGTCGCTCAGAAAGCAATGTCAAACCACTGAGCGTATTATTGCCTAGTACATAACAGCAGCTGAAAAATGCTGGTGATGACTGCAACGTCCTGCAAGGGATATGGAAATAAACAGATGACTTCAGAAAAGGATCACATTCATGGTGACACAGATGATATAAGAACAATCTTTATTTTCAAAGGGTTAAGAATTGGTCACGCAGGCCCGTCTGACATTCTGCCCTTCTGCTCTAGGTCCTCTCATACATTATTTCACTCAACATCACTTATGAAGCTAATCTTAGACAACAAAAGAACAGTAAGCATTAATACGCGTGAAAAATAATCAATAATACATGACTCACTGATATTTGAACAATGGCCAAAGGTAGCTTTGAGCATTTTTAAAAAAAGGATTTTGTGAATTTGTTTAGCCTTATTAAAAAGTAGGCGTTTGTGGAGTGGCAGTAACTGAAGACGTTCATGTAGGTTAGAATTGTTTGTAAGCTTATCACCATTGATTAAACGCACTGCCCTTTTCTGGAGTGAATAAAGGCGTTTTGTTATTGATTTGGAGCATCCATCCAGATCGTTGAGCAATACTCAATATGTGTTTGTATATGGGAAGTATAGAATATCTTTCTTGTGTTTTCATCGAGGAAGTTTTTAATTTTGTCAAGTTGGTATACTTTTTTGGCTATGTGTTTCACTAAAGCATGAACATGGGAATTAAAGGTTAGATTTTGTTCTATGATAAGACCCAGTGCCTTGTGCTCGGTTACACTTTCTATACAGATGACAGAACTGGATTACATTCATGGTCAAGCAGATGGCATTAGAATTGATTAAATGTATGCTGACGCAGACATAAGATTTGAGTAGCAATCGGATATTTAGCGGTGAACTGTGAGCTTTCAAATATCCAACTGTAGCCGCCTTCCCTCCCCCCCCCCCAAACTATCACAATTGGGCGTACTCCGTGGCGAAGGCTTTACGGACGCAGTTCGTGTTCCCGCGTACCGCTTTTGAAACACAGCTGCAGGCGATTTGGCAGCAGTCCGCCTTGGGTGGTTTTTTTTGTGTTTTTTTTTTGGTATAAAATTGTATGTGTGTCGGTCGTTCAGAAAGCAATGACAAACTGCTGAACGTAAACTTTTCAAGAGATCACAAACAGCGAAATAATGATGGGGTTGACAGCGAAGTCCTGTAAAGGATATGCAACTAACTTTAACTTTAATCACAGTTGGACACTTGTTATGTGTGGACATGGGTCTTATCATTGTTGGACATTGTATGTTGTGAGTGAACTGTGAGTGACCCATGAGTGAAATACTAGTTCACAATGAGTGACCTTGTGAGTAAACCATGAGTACGCACGTGTGTTATACTTAATGTATTGGTAGTTCTTATGTTGTGAGTGAACATATATGCTGCACTTGTTGGTAGCGCTTATGTTGTAAGTGAACATATATGCTGCACTTTTTGGTAGCGCTTATGTTGTGAGTGAACATATATGCTGCATTTGTTGGTATCGCTTATGTTGTAAGTGAACATATATGCTGCACTTGTTCGTAGCGCTTTTGTTGTAAGTGAACATATATGCTGCACTTGTTGGTAGCGCTTTTGTTGTAAGTGAACATATATGCTGCACTTGTTGGTAGCGCTTTTGTTGTAAGTGAACATATATGCTGCACTTGTTGGTAGCGCTTTTGTTGTAAGTGAACATATATGCTGCACTTGTTGGTAGCGCTTTTGTTGTAAGTGAACATATATGTTGCATTTCGTGTTGGCACTTATGTAGAAGTGAACACAAATACTGCTAACAAATTCAAAACATAAGGACTACCCTTGCATGTAACATGTATGTTTACTCCAACATAAGGACTGCCAACAAATACAACATGTATGTTTACTCCAACATAAGGACTGCCAACAAATATAGCATGTATGTTCACTCCATTTTTATTTCACATTTGCATTTAGGAGTGTCTTTGCTGTTGATGGTTTTTCCAGGCACTAAAACTCCAGCGTCGTCTTCTCTCTCACGCACACAAATAAAGTGTTAATTTTTTCTCATATTAACCAGTACAAGAACTCGGGGCAGCCTCGGCACAGTTCCACGAGAGAGCTGAGCAAGAATATCCAATTTCTAAACCCGCCCAGCTTTTGTTTCACAACTACTCACAGCCGTGTTCCTCTTTTGTTAAAAGCTCTGGTACTGGAGCTAAATCTTGGCTGTTTTAAGAAACTGTATGGGAAACTTTGACAATATTTCCTGTACTTTCATTGTAAAGTCAGTATATCGTGTACGGTGTTTACTGATGCACACAATTAATCAGATTAATTGAAATGTTAACTACGTGGATGTTGGGTACAATCACTCCAGGACATACATATATCATTGGTGGGAGTGGCCACGCCCACTTCTGCAATCGTGTATCGGTTACTGGGTACTGAGGTTTGACACTGTTTACGTGCGGGGGCCCACGATGTGACGAACACACTTACATACGGACATGTGGTCTGGTAGGTTCCCCATCTGTTGAAGTGTATTATGTATGATGTGTATTATCTATGATGTGTATTATCTCTGTTGTGTACTGTGTATGATGTGGATTGTGTATGTGTACTGTGTATGATGTGTATTGTGTATGTGTACTGTGTATGTGTACTGTGTACTGTGTATGATGTGTACTGTGTAGGATGTGTACTGCGTATGATGTGTGTTATCTATGATGTACTGGAACCACCACATCATGTGCCTTCTTTAGATGTTCGTTCAGTGAGCAGCGCAGAACAGCCACTCTCAGCTTCCTTGATGAAGAATACCCACAGGACCTCTGGATCCGAGTCTACACAGATGGGTCAGCACAAAATGCTGTTCGAAATGGAGGAGCAGGAGTGTACATAGAATACCCAAATAATACTAGGGACACGGCCAGAGTACCGACAGGAAAGTTCTGCCAATACTATGATGCTGAAATTGAGGCAATAAAGATAGCAACAGATAAATTACTGGGTACCAGCAATGGTACACAACCTGTTGTGTTACTGACAGATGCAAAATCAGTACTCGAGGCGCTTCTGTCTGGGAAATTTCCAGTACTAAGGACATTACTTTCTGAACTTAGCGGTCAACATAAAGTCACTATACAGTGGATACCATCCCACTGTGGAGTACCCGGAAACGACAGAGCTGATCAATTGGCTAAGGAAAGAGCCAAAGAAGAACAGCCTGATGTGCCCGTTACATACCACCAAAAGAAAAGAATGATCAAATCAGTCAGAAAGCCACCAAAATCTGCTCAAGATGACTACCACGTTATGGATAGACCAGAACAAGTCATTATTCTGCGCCTCAGAACAGGACACAATAGATTACGTAACCACATGTATACAAAATTCAAGATTGGTGAAACAGCCATGTGCACATGTGGATTGGCGTCGCAGACAGCAGAGCACATACTCCAAGACTGCCCAAAATACAACATATCTAGGCAAACCTTCTGGCCTAGAGAGACGACAGTGGAAGATAAACTGTATGGACCTCTGAGTGAACTGAAAAAGACTGTTAGATTCATACAAGAGACAGCATTGCAGTTATACATATTTCAAGCGAACGAAAGAAGAAGAACAAGATGTTCGTTGTGTGCCAGACCCAGCACCTCGATCCCGTGTGATTGTGTGTTTGTGTGTTTGTGTGTTTGTGTGTTTGTGTGTTTGTGTGTTCGTGTGTTTGTGTGTTCGTGTGATTGTGTGTTTGTGGGTTTGCTATTTGATCTACAGGGACCATTATTAAAGTCTTAAGGTGCATTATGTGTATGGTGTTACATCCTTATTTGTATTGACCAGTGGACACTCGGTGTTGTATTGACCAGTGGGCACTCGGTGTGTGGACAATATCATCCCGCCGCCTTTACTTTCTAAGACATGTTCTGGTTACCACTTTCGGCTTGGTCGACCTGCCAACTCTGAACATTGTTTTGTCACCATGAAGTCGACCTTCCAGATCTGGACATTGGTCTGTCATCATGGGGTCGACAGGCGAGCGTCCAGCCACGCTAATGTTCTAATTTGCATCTGATGTTAATGTTATAATTTACATGTGTAGTTACTGTTCTAATTCTTCTTCTTCTTCTTCTTTCGTTCGCTTGAAATATGTCTATATCTGCAATGTCGTCTCTTGCATGAATTGAACTGTTTTTTTCAGTTCACACAGTGGTCCATAGAGTTTATCTTCCACCGTCGTCTCTCTAGGCCAGAAGGTTTGCCTAGATATGTTATATTTTGGGCAGTCTTGGAGTATGTGCTCTGCTGTCTGCGACGCCAATCCACATGTGCACATGGCTGTTTCACCAATCTTGAATTTTGTATACATGTGGTTGCGTAATCTATTGTGTCCTGTTCTGAGGCGCAGAATAATGACTTGTTCTGGTCTGTCCATAATGTGGTAGTCATCTTGAGCAGGTTTTGGTGGCTTTCTGACTGATTTGATCATTCTTTTCTTTTGGTGGTATGTAACGGGCACATCAGGCTGTTCCTCTTTGGCTCCTTCCTTAGCCAATTGATCAGCTCTGTCGTTTCCGGGTACTCCACAGTGGGATGGTATCCACTGTATGGTGACTTTATGCTGACTGCTAAGTTCAGAAAGTAGTGTCCTTAGTACTGGCAATTTCCCAGAGAGGAGCGCCTCGAGTACTGATTTTGCATCTGTTAGTAGCACCACAGGTTGTGTACCATTGCTGTTATTTAGTAATTTCTCTGTTGCTATCTTGATTGCCTCAATTTCGGCATCATAGTTATGGCAGTACTTTCCTGTCGGTACTCTGGCTGTGTCCCTAGTATTATTTGGGTATTCTATGTACACTCCCGCTCCTCCATTTCGAACAGCATTTTGTGCTGACCCATCTGTGTAGACTCGGATCCAGAGGTCCTGTGGGTATTCTTCATCAAGGAAGCTGAGAGTGGCTGTTCTGCGCTGCACACTGTTCTGTTCTTCCTTGTCAAATATTCCTCTCACTTTTGTCTGGATTTGTAATGATAGTCTATGCTCATCTTTCCATGGAGTTCGCTCTGGAATAGTTGTTAGGGGGATACCAACTGTGGGCAGATCAGTGGTTTCTCTGCAGAGTCGTTTGGCCTGGTGGATAAAACTACTTCTTTTCAACCGCCCCATAGCTAGGTTTTCAAATCTGTTCTTCATAGGGTGGCCTGGCAAGCTGAGGAACTTTTCTGCTTGTATTAGCGTTTTCGTATCTCTGCGCTCACTCAGTGCCTGTGTCCTCCCCATCTTCTCCATTTCCACTATAGGGGTTGATCTCATCCCTCCTGTGGTGACTCTAAGTGCTTGATTTTGCACCTTGTCCAGCTCTTGTAGTGTGGTATTTGATGCTGAACACCACGCAGTTGACCCATATTCCAGGTGTGGTCGTATGCTCTGTTGGTAAACTTTGCTAAGTATTTTCGTACTGGCTCCCCATGTGGTTCCACTTAGCTTTCTCAGGATGGCTATTTTCCTTCTGGCTTTTGCTACTGCTTTGTTGATGTGCTTTCTCCATGTCAGCTTGCCATCAAATGTTACTCCAAGGTATGTTGGTTCTTTATCTTCTCTTAGGGGTGTTCCATTTATCTGGATGATCCCTGCCTTTTGTTTTGGAGAGAGGGTAAATAGGGTGGTGCTGCACTTGTCAGTGTTTATGCTGACACACCATCTATTTGCCCATGCAGCAAATGTATCTACAGCTCTTTGTAGCAATCTGGTGGCCACTGATGCATATTCATTTGTGCTCCATAGAACCAGGTCATCGGCGTACATTGCCGCTTTAATTCCATGCGGTAGGTGAGCAACAAGATCATTGATGAAGATTAGAAAAAGTGTGGGGGACAAGACTCCGCCCTGGGGGACACCGTGACGCAGTAGTACTTTCTTGCTCTTGAGTCCGTCTATCTGTACTCGGGCTCTTCTGTTGTGCAAGTATGCTTTCACCCATTTGTACATTCTTCCATTGACTTTGCAGTTTCTCAGTTTCTTCATCAGACCTTCTTTCCAGACTTTGTCAAAGGCTTTCTTCAGATCTATCCATGCCGCAAGCACCAGCTTCTTCTCTTGGAATGCATCCTCAATTTCTTGAGAGAGGTAGGTTGTCTGATCTTCCGTAGAGTAGCACTGCCTAAAGCCAGCCTGCTGTGGCACAAGGATGTTTTTACTTTCAATGTACCACTGCAGTCTGTGATTGATGATGCGCTCCAGTGTTTTGCAGAGACAGCTGGTGAGGCTAATTGGTCTGTAGCTAGAGGCAATGGAACCATCTTTCCCTGATTTTAGGAGGGGTATCATGATTGCTTCTCTCCAGGCTTGTGGAACACTGCCTAAGGTCCAGCTGTTATTGAAGATCTGCAACAGCTTTGTTTTGGCCTCTGTTCCTAGGTTCCTGATCATTTCATTGGAGATACCATCAGCTCCTGGTGACTTTCTCATTTTCAGTTTTGATATGGCTAGCTCCAGTTCGCTGATTGTGATGGGTGCCTCCAGAACCTCATGTACTATTTCCTTCTGTCCTGTATGTTGTCGTTTCTCTCGAATCTCTTGTTGATTCTCTGGACTAATTTTGATATTGCTATCTTGTGCGAACGAGTCCGCAAAATGGTCAGCTGCTTGCTTTCTTGTTAAGATTTTTCCATCTTTATGTAGTGCAATTTTTGAGTTTCTCCCTGTGCCCTCGTCATTAAGCTGTTTTATTAGCTTCCACAATTTCCTTGTGTCTCTTTCAAAGTTCAGAGACTCCGTTTTCTCCTGCCAGCTTTTCCGTCTAGCCTGCAGCTTGGCCCTTTGAAATTTGGCTTTTGCATGCTGGAATTTATTGTGGTGCTCTTGGCTGGGTGTGGCCTCTGCTTGCTTTCTACACACTTCAACATCATTATGCAACTGTTCCAGTTCACTACTCCAGTAGGGTTTATATTGTTTACGGGCTCCTCTTGGTACTGTTTCTCGCGCTGCCTGTAGTATGCATTTCCCAAACTCTTCAACTGCTTTATTTATGTCTTTCTCAGTGTTCAGGTTTCTAACCAGTATGCTGGTGCGATGCTTGTACATTGCCCAGTCTGCTTTCTTGTAGTTCCACCTCGAGAGGGTGCTGCTTTCACTTACAAGCTCATTTTCTACGGTTAGAAAGACTGGCCGATGGTCACTGCCACCAAGTTGTTTCCCAACAGTTCGTGTAATGTTCCACTCCAGGTCTGGTGAATGAAAAGCCAGGTCAGGTGTAGTTGAAGAGTGCCATGATCTCGAGTAGAAAGTATGTGGGTCGGACGGCTTGTTAATCAACATGAATCTATTCTCATCTTGCCAGTCTTCCAGTCTCTCTCCTCTCTGGTCCATGTGATCATAGCCCCAGCTCTGCGAGTGGCTGTTGAAATCGCCACACACAATCATTTTTTCTTTTAGTGGTAGAGTGTCCAGTGCCTGTGGGCGGTCACTTGGACAGTAGTAATTGATCAGATGTAGATCTGTATTACCTGTCTTAAGTTTAAGTGTCTGATACTCAGCCCCTTCCATGTAGACTTTGATTTGGGAAGCCATGATGTTATTTCTTACAAGGGTCAGTATCCCACCTTTTCGCCTGTTCTTTCGGTCAGATCGGTAACACTGGTAGCCTCTGATTTTGAAGGCTATATTTTCATTGAGGTGAGTTTCTTGCAAGCAACATATGCTTACTTTCTCTTTGTCCAGGATGTTTTCTAATTCAACTTTTTTGTTGCTGACTCCCTCCGCATTCCAGTGCATTATTTTAAGTCTTAGTTTAGTATGGCCAGTCGTCCTATTCTCATGTCCCCTGGCTCCACAGGACATCTGAGAAGGACCTCCAGTAGTTGGGGTTGGACCCTTTCGAGACATAGGGCCCGGCACTCCACCTGCCTGGGGGTCCAAAGCAGGGCGAGCACCATAACGATTAGCAGTAGTCGACATATTCCATTTTGCGTGATTGCGTGGCATCCTGATTTCTGTGGTGCGCCTCTTGGCTGGTTGCCTCCGTCTTCAGCACCTTTCTTTGCTAGAGCAGACTGTGGTCTCACTCGAGTGTAGATGTGTACGCGCGCACACGCCTGTCTGCGCATGCATGTCCGTGCATACACATCTAGAGCATACTGGTTATTTTCCGGCGCCAGAGACTCGCCGTCGCCCCTTCTCCTGTTAGTTTAAACAGGCCCGCCACGTGAAGGCCAGGAGTTGGACTTTTGCTGCATAGGTTATGTATTCACGAGCCATTGAGGTATTTGAGCAATGTTGGGCGCTCACCCCAACACCGCGCCTCGGCTACATACAGCAACATTTGGAACCCACTGTTCTAATTTATATCTAAGGTTAATGTTCAATTTTACATGTGGTTACACTCTTCTAATGTACGTCTACAGTTATTGTTCATAACATGGTGATATGCATTGTTTATGTTTACAACATTCATTTAACAATGTTTTTTTTCCTATGTGAATGTAATATGCACAATAGTTAATCGATGTACGAAAGATGAATGATTAGAAGGGCCGAATTTAAGACGAGCCTGCGTACCTAATTTGCGACCCTCTAAAAAAAGTTCGTTCGTTCGTTCTAATTTACGTCTGGGATTAATTTTCTAATTTGCTTTGGCATTTAATATTCTAACTTACATCTGGGGTTAATGTTCTATTCGTAACTACGAGTTATTATGGCCAACTCGCAGTTATTATTCTAATGTACTCATGAAACTACGGTTGATATGGTTTTCTTTCAATAGGGGAATTAACCGCAAGATTTTTGACGACATTGCACCCCGGTTGTTTCCCATATGGTTCGGTCCCTATCCTCAGAGCGGCCTGCATAAACCGTCGCACTGTGCACGAAATCCATAGCCCCAGTGACAAACTACCAGAAATCTCTGAAAAAAGTGCAACTTGTGAACCAAATGACGTGGTCTGAAACGAACTCAGGACATTCGGGGTGCGAGATAGACGACTTGACCAATTTATACATGGAAGTCATGTTCTAGTTTACACATAAAGTCAATGTTCTATTTGTGAGCAGTGACTTTGTCGTCTAATTTACAAGAGAACTAATGTTGTACTTCACACACGGAGTTAATCTTCTAGTTTACACATCACATTCACTGCAGGACTACATAAACTATCGCTAAATATTCACGGTCAAATAGGAATAGCAATATGCTGCCAATCTTCGTAGTGTCATTTTTTTTTTTTAAAGTTGCATATCCTTTACATGACGTTGTAGTCAACACCAGCATTTTACTGCCGTTGTTGATGTCTTGGAAAGTTTTACGTTAAGTAGTTTGCCATTGCTTTCTGAACGACCGGCTCCCATACCAACACGTTAAAACCAGCGCGAAGCGGCCTGCTGCCAAATCGGTCACCGCTGTGTTTCGAACGCGGGTAAGCGGCATTACGAATCGCGTCCTCAACGCTATCTCCACGGAGACCAGCTCGTGTCATTACAACTGGTTAATTTCATACGAAAATTTCACTGTTTGCCCAAATATTCCATTCCATTGGCACCTTGCCGTCTTGACAGACGATAGTTTGTGCTCTAAAAAGGCATAATAACTTTTAACAATGGCGGTAGCGAGTGTGACTGATAAGGCCAATTTGCGCTGTAAATGTCCGTTCACAGTGGGTGCATGTGAACACGTGGTCATTTCCACCATCATGCACCATCTTACGTCTCAAACGCTTGGTGTGTGACTTTTCTGCAATAATTTTCTCCTTTGACTTTATTCCATTTCTGATATTTTCCCTCCATGCAACACGTTCAGCGGCGACTTGCTCCCAATGTGCATTATCAATGCCTGTATCAATCATGTCCCGCTTACACACATCTTTGTATCGTAATAGAGGCCGACCCTGAGATCTCTTGCCCATCTGTAATTCACCAAAAAAGATATCCTTTGGTATTCTACCATCATCCATCCTCCTAAGATGTCCTATCCATCTAAGTCTACGAAGACTGAGCATGGAATAAACTGTCACACAACCTGATCTTTCCAATACTTCAGTATTTGTGATTTTGTCTTGCCACTTAATACCAAGAATTCTTCGCAGACACCGCATATGAAAGCTGTTTAAATTGTTCTCTTGGTGTGAGTAAGTTGTCCAGGTTTCACTGCCATAGAGAAGAGTACTAAGGACACAGGCTTGATAGACAAGGACTTTTGTTTTGGCAGTAAGCTTCCTGTTCTCCCAGACTCTTTTTCTTAACCTGTTCATTGTTGTTGCTGCCTTACCAATCCGGATGTTGATTTCCTGATCTAGGGATAATTTGCTATTTACCACTGATCCTAGATATGTAAAATGGTCTACTATCTCTAGTTCGGCGTCGTCAATAAAGATTGATGGTACCCCATGTGCACCTTGTGACATAATCTGTGTCTTCTTTTTGCTAATTGTTAAACCAAATTCAGAACAAGCATTGGAGAATGCAGATAGTAGACATTGCAATTCTTCCTCAAAGTGGGTCGTAACTGCAGCATCATCTGCAAAAAGCAACTCTCTGATCAGTACCCTCCTAATTTTGGTCTTAGCCTTCAATCTCTGAGCATTGTAGAGGCCGCCATCTGAGCGTGAGTGAATGTATATACCACCATCCTGATCACGAAATGCATATTTCAGTAGAAGTGAAAAGTATATTCCAAAGAGGGTGGGAGCTAGTACACAACCTTGCTTAACTCCACTCTTGATTTCAAATTCTTCAGAAGTTGCACCATTAAACTTGATTATACCCTTCATGCCTGTGTGGAACGATTCCACAATGGACAGAAGAGTTGGTGGGCAGCCAATCTTCTTTAGTGCCTTGAACAGACCCTCACGACTGACCAAATTAAATGCCTTTGTGAGGTCGATGAAGGCAATAAACAGTGGTTGATTCTGTTCACGGCATTTTTCTTGCATTTGTCGCAATGAGAATATCATATCAGTGGTAGACCGGTTCTGTCGAAAGCCACACTGTGATTCGGGGTAGACTTGATCTCCTAGGACTTGAAGTCTGCGCAGAACAATTCTGGCAAATACTTTTCCAACAATATACAGAAGTGAGATACCCCTATAGTTGTTACAGTCGCTCCGATCACCCTTGTTCTTGTACAGCGTTATGATGTTTGAATCTTTGAAATCCTGTGGGACTTGCCCTTCTCGCAAGCATAGCTCTATTAGCTGGTGGATCTGTAGAGTGAGTGTGTCTTGCCCACTCCTGATAACCTCTCTTGGAATCCCATCCTTACCTGGAGCCTTGCCAGATGCAAGTTCATTTATAGCACACTTAACTTCTGTTATGGTGGGAAGTGTGTCCAGGTGGTCAAGAGTTGGTAGAGCCTCTATGGCGTTAAGGGCATCATCCGCTAGTTTGGTCTCACTTGAGTAAAGCTCCAAATAGTGCTCTACCCATCTGTCCATCTGCTGTTTCTTATCAGTTATGACTTCTCCAGTCAAGGTTTTCAGCGGTGCACTTCTTTTGATCACTGGACCACAGGCTTTCTTTATTCCTTCATACATGCTTCTTATGTCTCCCTTATCACTTGCGATTTGAATGGACTCACATAACTTGATCCAATAATCATTTGCACACTGCCTGGCAGCCTTTTGCACATCCTTCCTAGCTTGCCTTAGCTCACTCAGAGTGTTACGCGTTGGTCTTTCCTTGTTTCTTAAGAGAGCTTTCTTCTTCTTATCAATCAAGGGCTGCAGAGTCTCGCTGTTGGCCGCAAACCAGTCCTGCCTCTTATGATCCACAGTGCCGTAAACCCCTACGGCAGTTTTATAAAGAGTTTCCTTAATTTGACCCCACTTTTCATTTACTGTACAATTTTCTGGTGTATCAGTGAAAGCGTCTTCAAGTTGCTGTTGAAACTGAAAGCACTTTTCAGGATCATGAGTGTTAATAATATTAATCCTGGGGCTAGATTTGTGTTTAGCTGTGTAGATTCTCTTTGGTCTCAGTCTAACTCTTGCAACAACCAAAGAATGATCTGTATCACAGTCAGCACTGTGGTAACTACGAGTCAATGATATATGGTTCAGATGTTGTCTCCGTGTGATGATGAAGTCCAGCTGGTGCCAATGGCCGGATCTTGGATGTTTCCATGTGACCTTATGCATCTCTTTTGTTTTAAAAAAAGAGATTGTAATACATAGGTCATTACTGGTGCAATGCTCCAGCAGCCTTTGCCCATTTTCATTCATGCGACCGATGTTGTATTTTCCAAGGGACACTGGCCATGAACTCGAGTCCTTGCCCACACGAGCATTGAAATCACCGAGCATATAAATGTAGTCAGATTTTGGAACTGCCTTGATCACGGAGTCTAACTCCTCATAGAACAAATCCTTCACATCATCAGAGGAATCGAGTGTCGGTGTATATGCAGTAATAATGGTGGCAAACCCATAAGAGGTTGCCAAGCGCAGGGATAATAGTCTTTCTGCTGGAATAGTCCTCCTGCTGGAATTTCAATCATTCCCAGTAGCGAATTCTTCACTGCAAAGCCCACACCGTGTTGCCTTTTTTCTGCCTGCCCTCTACCCTTCCAGAAAAAGGTGTAGTTGTTTTCCCTGAGTGACCCTTCCTCAACGAGGCGAGTCTCCTGCAGGCCAGCAATATCAATGTTAAGACGATTGAGTTCGGCATCAATCACAGCCGTTTTTCTCACATCGTCAATATTGGTCAAGTCAGTGGAAAATCCTGGACACATGGTTCTCACGTTCCAGGTTGCAAGCCGTAGCTTGAGGTTTCTATTTTTATTTTTGTTTGTACCTGGTGCATTGGTTTTACAGCCTGCGATTCACATTTTGTCCTAGCCCCAAGCACCCATTGAAGCAGGCAGGCTGTGGCGGATCAGCACCCAATTGGCTGGGGGCTGCCCAGCTTGAGGCGGGCGGTAGCTGATCAGTGACACTGTCAACAACTCATGTTTCAGGCATCATCGGATTACTTCTCCCACACCATACAAGAAACTTGCAAGTCGTGTGCGAGGAATGAAATGGTACATTTTATTGCCGTTGGCTCTTTACAATTACAAAACAGTCGCTATCTGATCACACATAAAGTCACAATATTCTCTATCACTAGTTTTCCTAAACCCTATGGCTAATCTCTATCTACTAGGCTATACGAAAACTATCTCTATTCTACACGATGTGAACACTACAAAGTCAGTCCCCAGTCTGACTTCCTTCACTCGCGTCGCTACACGCCACGTGGAAGGACCTTCATGCGTCCTTCGGGTCTTTGCGTGCTAGGTCAGTTAGCACGCTTCTATTAGCTGTCTTTGGTTGAGCGGCAATCGTGGCATTCACGCAGGCGTGATTCTGTCGTGACCAGTAGTGCTAACTATCTGGTCAACGCCTTCGTGTGAGGACTAGTTAATAGTCCCCCTTTTCTATCATCTATCCTGCCCTGATCCCGGGCAATGTGTTCCCTCTAATCTATGTAAGGTTGACCCCACGTCCCGGTGGTGTTCTATCATGAGGCAGGCTTCCTGCCTCCTGTTTCAGTCTTTGACACACACCCTCCCCTCCTGTGTTGCGTCATCAACTTTGACTAATTGGTTGTGACGCAAGAGGTTTGTAAAAAATTTAGTGTGTCTAATTTTTGTCAAAGACTGTAGATAACCTGGCTTTGGGCTACTCAATAGACCTACTGACTAATGTCACAATGTAGCTTCACTTTACTTGGCTACTGGCAATCGCCTCAAACTTGTCTGGTTGGCGTGAGCCCTCTTCTCAATCGCAATATTATATTAATTAGAGGTATGTCTGAACCGGACCGTTGTCTTATAAGACCTGCCCTCAAATAGTAAATTAACTCACTACCCATACAAAGTTGACTTTCTTAGGGTCAACACATGAATTGCTTCATGTCCCCCATATAATATTGAACAAACATTACACAAGCTGTGAGCGACAGGCTTTACCTATCTCGCTTCCGCGTGTAAAGTCATATTTCACTGTTAAGTTAGTGTTTCGTTGTCTATTATGTCCCCTGACCCGGAGTTATCTCCCTTTGATCTAATAAAAGTGTATGCAATTTATATGTTTGTTTTTCTGGTTGTTTGTGTGTTTGGATGTAATTAAACGTATAATCTACCCTCTAACATGTGTATCTAACTATCATGTGTATGTAAGTTAGTTTTTCAAGTGCCATAATTCATTTAACTGTGGTCACAAACATGTGTATAATACAAATCTGTGACTACGTTTCTGTCTTATGAGACTCAAAATACTTTCACTAAGATCCTAAACTAAACTACACAAAATACATTCATTACAACACATTTCCAACATTGAAACCAACACTTGACGGCAACAAAAATCAAAAGTCTTGTTGAGCGGCAGAAACAATCCGCTGGCTGTTCTCACTCTCTCCTGTATATTTTACATTTGCTCTCACTTTCACACTTCTGTCACACATCTTTAACCTTCCCTTATGTCACACTTCTTTTACCCTCACTATTGGTACACATCTGTTACCCTCATTTCTGTCACACCTCTTTTACCCTCACTTTTGTCACACATCTTTCACCCTCACCTTTGTTACACATCTTTTACCTTCATTTCTGTCACATAACTTTCACTCTCATTTTTGTCACGCATCTTTTACCCTCATAGTTATTTAAAAACCTTGGAGTGACACTGTACAAGTTTGGCTCAGTTTGACAGAGTTGAGCCTAATGACTGTGCATCAACCGTTGCACACGTCAAGTATTTACAACATATTTACATGTAAGAAAAAAGGGTTGATGGTTTGTACCCTGGTATTATTAACCACTCTATTCTACTGAAATATTACTCTAAATACTGACATACTAATACTAGTTCTATAAATATACATTTAATGTGTTGCCTATTTTAATCTATCTGTCATATTAATCCTAAAATACGCTTACATTACTCCTAATATTTATCTAATTTAAGGGATGTAATTTACCTATGTGAAATGAAATTGATGTGAGATGAGTTATGTCCCTTTGTGAAATGGGTAATGTGAAATGTAATAAGTTACGTCCCTTTCTAAAATGGGTGATGTGAAATATAACATATTTTAACTAATGTTTTTAAATGAAACAAACTATATGATTGATATTCTTATTCTATATGGTGTAAATGATGTATCTTTAAGTGTATAATATTTCTATTCTATTATGGTGTAACCTAATCATGCTACTAAATGATAACGTTTGTTAAATGGATTGGTTAAGATGGAATGAAATCAAATGAAATGAAACAAAGTGAAATATAATAAACTGAATGATACTATTCATATCTAAACTTCTTATAATTAGTTTTCATGTTTAAATTACTATCCTAATCTACTTTTAAAGCTAAATAAATATGTAAATTAATATTCTATCTACCAAAAAAAAATGAAAAATAGTATATTGTCTAACTCTAAATATAAATTAAAATGACATAATCTATCTATATTTTATCACTATATTAAAACATTATGATACATATCACATTAAGTTTATATATACATGGTCTTTAAATACCTCAGGTTAGTCGTTGCCATTAATGTTCAGAAACATGCTTTCATTGGCCTAATATCTATACAATTGTTCTGGGTATTTGAAATCCATTACACAGTCATATTTGTTCTATGGGTATTGCACCTGTAGAGTTCGTTTGTAAAGTAGACTACTGTTTTCGTGTCTGTCTGTATATAATCATCTGACATTGTTTTTCTCTGTTTAACACAACTAATTCACTGGAACATATATGGAGCTTAGCAAGTTATAAGCTGTCCTAGTTCATAAGGTGATATATTTGTTCCCAGAGTAAAGTTCTTACTTTTGATGTCTACGGACACATAGCAGGTCAATGTTTTTGGTACTTAGTTCAGCACATAATATCCATGTATTTCTAACATATTTCACATAGAATATTTGACTGTACTAAATTAACATCTATTACTCTACACTCTTATGTGGAAATTTCTGGTATTGCTACATCAGATGGTCGACTAAGGGTATCAGCCAAGATGTTATCTTTCCCCTTAATATGCTCTATACTAAAGGTGTAATTTTGTAGTATTAGCGACCACCTGTATATTCGGTCATTTCGATGTACACCACTCTGTATGACCGTTATTGGGGAGTTGTCAGTCTGGACAATGAAGTGCACACCCGCCAGAAATCGATGCAGCTTTCTCACCGCATAGATGACGCTTAAGGCTTCCAACTCGGATATGGAATATCTGGACTCGGTGGGTGTGATCTTACGGCTCACGTAGCAAATCGGATGGAAGATGCCCTCATAAAATTGGCCTAGTACTGCAGCGATGGAGATCCTGCTGGCAACTGTCCTAAGATAATAAACGAGCCTCGGATTAGGCAAGCGGAGGATTGGAACATTACTAAACAAAATTTTCAATTTTGACAATGCAGAAATTAATAATGCATCTTTGACATCCAATTTTACAGAAGCTTTTAAAACATTGGAAAATACACTTGTAATCTCCGCTAAATTTGGAATAAATTTACTATAGTAATTCACTAACCCCAAAAGGCTTCTGACCTGTTTCTTGGTGGTAGGCATGGTCAGATTCATAATTTTGGTAATACTTTTCTGGTCAGTCTTTAGTTGACCTTGAGAAATGACATGACCCAAAAAATCAATTTCTTTTAGGCCCAATTCGACTTTGCTCGGTTTGACAGTGGGCCCGAAGAGTCGCAACCTATTAAAGACATGTCTCAGTTTCAGTAGGTGTGTTGTCCAGTCATCAGTATGGACACATATATCATCTATATAGGTCACTGTATTCGTCACTCCATGAAGTAGATCTCTAGTTAAGCGTACGAAAGTGGCGGGAGCGTTTCGAAGTCCGAAAGGAAGAAAACGCCACTCGTAAAGTCCTAAAGGTGTTGAAAAAGCAGTAAGATGGATGGATTGAGACTGCATAGGGACCTGCCAATATCCCTTAGTGAGATCTAATTTAGAAAAGATTTTGGAGGTGGACATGTCAAGAATAAGATCTTCGCAGGACGGAATTGGCTCTGCGTCGATCTTGGTGACGTTGTTGAGCTTTCGATAGTCCACGCACAGACGAATTGTAGAATCTTTCTTCTTAACTAGAACAATTGGAAAAGAGTACTCAGAGGTGGATTTCTGGATGATCCCACTAGCCTCTAAATTCAGAATTTCCTTATTTAAATTTTCCCTATAGCTTAGTGGGATTGAGTACGGCCTGCATTTAATAGGCTTAGAGTCCGTAAGAAGAATGGAGTGTTCGATTCTGTCCGTCCTACCTGGAATGTCAGAGAATATGTCTTTGTATTCCGTCACTAATTCTACTAATTGTCGTCGTTGACTGTCTGTTAGTCCCTGTTCTATATGTATGCTATCTAATGTAGCAGTCTTGTCTACAATAGGAACTGGTAGTTCCATTCCGTCGTCGTCTACCTGATTCAGTACGGTGGTGGTGCTAAGTGTGTATTCTGTATTCTCGCTAAGTGTATGCTCGTCGGATATGCCAGTCTCGCTAACTAGTGTAGTTGCGTTGTGTATGTCTGTCGTCTGATCACTAGGTGTGGGTGCACTGTGTTCGTCTGTCTCTACTTCTGTCTCTTGTCGTGAATAGTAAGGTTTCAATATGTTGACATGGAATATCTTTAAGTGTCCGTTTATTGATATTTCATAGTCAACATCTGAAATTTTACGTACCACCTTGAATGGCCCTTGCCATGAAGTCAATAATAAATTTCGTTTGTCAGGAAGCAAGAGAAGTATGTCTTGATCTGGTTCAAGTTCAATTGTTCTCGCCCCTTTGTTGGCATATTGGCGGTAGATTTGACCCTTCCTCTCCAAAGCTGCCTTAGCTATAATACACGATTTCATGATTTTATCTCGTGTTTCAGTCACCATTTCATAAGGTGTTTTTGGTTCGGGAATTTGAATATAATTCGTTATTGCCTGATGATAAATGGTTAGGGGTCCACGTGGGTTAGCCCCGTACACTAATTCAAACGGTGAGAAACCCGTGCTTGAATGGGGAATCTCCCGATAGGCGAACAGCACTGTTGGTAACAGTGTATCCCAATCAGCTGGGTTTTCTGCTTTTACCTTAGCCAGCATATGCTTAAGATCTCCATTAATTTTTTCTACTATCCCATTGCTGGCTGGATGGTACGCTGTCGTGAAATGTTGTTTAATCCCTAACATTTTTGTAAGGGCTTGCGTTGCAGCCGATATGAATTGAGTTCCACGATCGGATAAAATGGTCCGTGGAAATCCGAATCGTGAGAACAGGTGTAGAAATACATTGGCAACATCTTTGGAGGTGATGTACTTCAAAGCTACTGCCTCAACCCACCTTGTACATAGGTCGACCATCGTTAATATGAAGCGATTTCCTTTGCTGGACACCTGATTCAGGGGTCCAACAATATCTACCGCCACACTCTCAAATGGCCTAGAAGCCAGTGTAGAAGGTTGTACTTCAGCTGTAGCATGTTTACCCTTTCGTACTAACTGTTGACAGACATTACACGAACGACAAAATAATTTAATATCATTGCAAAAACCTGGCCAATAAAAATGAGCCTGAATTCTGGCCCTGGTTTTGTCATATGCAAGATGGCCAGCAAACGGTGACTCATGTGCAATCTTTAGCACAGTTATGCGATGTTGTACAGGTAACACCGTTTGCTGAATCTCATGGTTACCAGTAGTATAATATCTAGTAAGGATGCCATTATTTAATCTGAAGAACCATGATGCGTTCTTTGTCACTTTGGCTCGTTCTTTCAATACTTTTAAATAAGGAGACAAACTAGGATCAGCTTTCTGCTGTTCTATGAATTTTTGTCTGTTGGTATCATCAGTGCTAGATGGAGAAAGCACCAGTAGTCTCTCATCTTGTAGCGTGTCTTGATGTTTTATAGTGTCTGCTCTGGTTGTTGCATTAACTGCATTCAGTTGGTTCCATGCAGTTATTTCATCGCTAGTACATTGTTTTAGTTGGGGTAAGGAACCCAGAATTAAATCAGTACAAGGGTTGTCAAGTACAGCACAAGTAAATGTACCCGAAAGGAAAGGAGTGTTAATACGGGCTTTGGCCAAAGGGTAAATTTCAATGTTACCCGAAAAGGTTCGGCATTTGACAGAGTTACCTGTATAATCCTCTTGACTCACCAGTTCCTTTCTGAGACCAATAAGGGTACTACCGCTGTCCAGCAAACATTGGCATGGTCTATCATTGACCATTGCATTGTGGAACTCTAAATTGCCTCTGGAGGCTAAGGCTGCATTCACACTCTCAGATGAGAATGGAACTGTATGTCCACATTCTAATTTTCCGTCAGCATGAAATTGGTGACATCGCTCACAACTGTCAAAACTCAACATATCGTTTACACAACACACCTCTTCCGTTTGGTTAACAGGTAATTCATTTTCAACATCACACTCAGTCTCACTACCACTATCAGAAGATGTATCAAGTAAAATAGCATTGTTGGCTTTCATACGTTGGCGGCCTAGGCACTTATTTGAATAATGGCCGTAGCTGGAACAAAAAAAAACATTTGATGGCACGCCGGTATGCAGATCTTTTGTTCTGTTGCTTCTTAATAACATTTTCAAGATGTGCCGGATAACTCGGCGATTTGTCACACATTGAATAAGTGTCATGTAAAAGTTGACAGTGGATACATTTTGAAATTTTTCTATCTTTCTTGTCAAATTTATTAAATGGTTTTCTATTGCTCTGATAGTTTTTAGATTGATCTTTTACAAAGGAAACTATTTCAGAGTCATTTGAAGTCTTAAAAATATTTCTGTTTGAAGAAAAATATGCAGACCCTTTCTTTTCAAACTGTTCTATGGTTTCAATGTCTGACTGCTGCAAAAATTTAGGAAAAGAGGATGGTATCGTGGATATTACTTTATCCATAGTTATTAAATTTTTCAATCTATCAAAGTCTTTTCCTATGTTAGCTGCTTTAAGCCACCTATTTAGTACACTTTGAACATTTGAGACGTAGTCAATGAAAGTCTCAGTAGGTTTAGGTTTTAAATTTGAGAACTGAACCTGATACCCAGGGGCATCAAGTAAAAAGTGTTGCATAATCCTATCACGGATGTATTGGTAGTCAGATCTAAGATCGGTTGGTATAGATTCTATCACTTTAAGGGGCTCACCACTCAGGTTCTTCATATAAATCATAGCCCACATCTCTAAAGGAACTTGGTGATATTTAAACTGATACTCGACATTTTCTGTCCAAGCAGATATTGAATCGTCTTTACAATATGGTTTGATAATATTCATGTATTTGTTGAATTTATTTTCTTCTTGTTGACTTCTTAGTTTAGTAGCAGAGATCTCTGCGTGTGAGTCTACATCCATACCTTTCATCTTTAACTGTGTCTCTGCTTCTACTTGTATTTGTTTTTCCTTAACTCTTGCCATTTCATCTATCTCCTTTTGCTTTAGATCTAATTCTCTCTGTTTAATTTCCTTATCTTGTTCTAATTGTTGTTGCTTAATCTGTTTGTCATCTTCTAGCTGTTTTTGTTTTGTTATTTCAGCTAGTTCTGCAATCTCCTTTTGGTGTTGTCTTTCTAGTGCCCGTTCATTTCTCTTAGCCTCTTTTGCTTCTTTAAATTTTTGATCCGCATATTGTTCTAGCTCTTTACCTGTGTATTGCAATTCTTTGCCTGCTTTAATGAAGTCAGCTAGAGTAGCCATGTTGTTAGGTAATTGGCTCGCGTTGACCTGAACTGACTGCTTCAATTAGTTATTTTTCTTTGATATGCTATGTTATTTAATATCTGAGCACTACAAATTGTACTCTTTGTTTACAATCTGGAAAATTGTATTCTCCAAAAAATTAGAGCACAAAGTCTGTTCATACAATACACGCTGAAAAAGAGATGCACTATTAATCACAATGCATGCCAACAACGTAGGTTTTACTCATCTTAATGTTCCCGAGAACAAGGAACAACACGTCAGCAACACCGGTCCCGATGTTTGGCACCCCGGAATACACACGAGTTTTCTACTCAGGTCACCTTGTTTGGCACATCGGCATACACTCACGTTATCTATCAGCTGTTGTTCACCCTGGTTTACAGAGCAGCATCAATTAACAACTCGTAAACGAAAAATAGATTTTTGACAAATTGGTACAATGACACTGACATGCCCACTGTCCTGTTAATTTCCCGAGAGGAGATTGGAATCAACAAGCACATCTTTAAACTTAGTATCTGTTGGGATTATTGACTGACTTTGGTCTACACTCCTCTCTTCTGTCTTCCATTCCATATATCTATTTCTTTCTCTCTCTCTCTCTCTCTATTATTCCCTCAACACACTCCGAAAACAGTTCCTTTCAACGATAAGATAAAAGATTTATTAATAAAAACTATGTCTGGTGTATGTATGGATATTGTCTATGTAGTTGGTATGTTCTTCTAGTGTGGTTGCCAGATATGAACTCTGAATGTCTATCAGCTGTGTTGCTTCTCGCCCTTTCATTCTTCAAGATCACAGGACAGCACATCAAACAGGACAGAGCTCACCCTGGATGATCCGTATGCTTGAATCTGATGGTAAATCCGTTATTGAATGAAACAAAAACTGTTCACCACTGAGTCAAGGTACCGTAATAAAAGTCCCGTAAGTTTATGAATGCGCCTGAATCTGTTTCATGACGGTAAGTATCCAACCTCGAAAAACCACCACATCGTCACAGTTCTTCCTATAGTCTTTTATTACTAACACTGTTTTACTTGTCTATTCTTTCTTCCTTATGCATACAATACGTATGTAGTTGTAAGTATCTCTGCTTGCCCCAGGTTAACATCTTTTCCTTTTAAGGGTTTTAGTGGTATATTCGTTTGAGCATACAGTGTTCTGTATTTGATTTAACTTTATTATTTCTTCATCTTAAAAACATGTCCCTGTTGTGTTTGGTTCTAAGTAAGTACTTTATTTGTTCAAGTGTAGTACTCTTCATCTCTTCTCTGCTTTCACTAGGAGATTTGAACCTTATAATAATCCTAGTCTGAATTGGGAGTACTAATGCACAATAGATACACAAACGTTCTTCTGAACGCAGCACCACCCTTTTCATAATCCTTTGTCTCATGAAACCCAAGAATCACACTAAACTTCCACAAAGAGTTGCCACTCTTTATAGGTCATATTTGCCGCATAGTCCTTGACCTTGCTTGACACCTCAGGTTCCTACTTCATTATCACAGTTAGTGGAAAATTACAGATCTGAAACTTTTCCATTATTCATACATTCAGACCGCAATATGCTGTCCAATAATGCTGTCTGCCTTTGTCGCAAACCAATTTTTCCACGCGACAGGTTACCTGTGCTGTAAGCGGCCCCTTCTGTCTTGACCTATAAACACCTGTGCCTGGTCAACCCGTTGTTTGTTACCCTTACTGCTTCGTTTGTTAATCCTTCTTCTACCTGGTTAGTCGGTGTATACAGTCGTCTATCTGGGAATCATTAACTCTCAGTATTTCACGACACCCACGAACAAACAGAATATCGATTAATTAATATTTAATGTCAATGTCCTGTCTTCGTTCTACAGTAATATGTCTTTCGTTACTAACCTAGTTTAATCTATGGAAGTATGGTGCAGACCAAATCTAATTTGCATAGCCGAAAGTAGTGCCCTCGTGACGGTAAACAAATAGAAAAGTACGAAAAAAATTCAATAACTGCTTTTAAATAAATATAAATATAATAATAATGTGTAAATAAATAAATATATTCATTCTCTAACTTAAATAAACAAATAATAGTTAATATATCGTAAAGATTCAGGCAAGCAGTAGCTTGGCAGTTTGTAAACACTGAAATGCTGATTCCAAGTGGCGAGGCCCAACTGCTTGTCAATCGTGCCACGTCACAGGCGCAGCGCTATTTTTAGCTTGCAAAAATCAATACTGTCGCTGACCTCTGTATTGCTCCGCCATGAATCATTTTTAAACAATTATTCATAAACAAATAAATAATTACATAAATAAATGAAAGAAGAACATAATATGAATACTTACAACTTTGAAGAACAAATTATTTAAATATATAACATTCTAATAAGCACAAATAAACATTATTTCATCACGATAGGCACAATTCTGCTCGCAATTCGCTCTAGTCTGCACACGTCATCGTTACTGACACAAATTAAACATTTAATCTTTGTAATATCCTATCTGTAACCCTAGTCTAGAGCCGTGGGTAAGTGTTATAGTTTGAACTCAGGTTCAAGCCACACTTCTGACACCACATTTAATCCTATTGCCTGTCAACAACTCATGTTTCAGGCATCATCGGGTTACTTCTCCCACACCATACAAGAAACTTGCAAGTCGTGTGCGAGGAATGAAATGGTACATTTTATTGCCGTTGGCTCTTTACAATTACAAAACAGTCGCTATCTGATCACACATAAAGTCACAATATTCTCTATCACTAGTTTTCCTAAACCCTATGGCTAATCTCTATCTACTAGGCTATACGAAAACTATCTCTATTCTACACGATGTGAACACTACAAAGTCAGTCCCCAGTCTGACTTCCTTCACTCGCGTCGCTACACGCCACGCGGAAGGACCTTCATGCGTCCTTCGGCTCTTTGCGTGCTAGGTCAGTTAGCACGCTTCTATTAGCTGTCTTTGGTTGAGCGGCAATCGTGGCATTCACGCAGGCGTGATTCTGTCGTGACCAGTAGTGCTAACTATCTGGTCAACGCCTTCGTGTGAGGACTAGTTAATATTCCCCCTTTTCTATCATCTATCCTGCCCTGATCCCGGGCAATGTGTTCCCTCTAATCTATGTGAGGTTGACCCCACGTCCCGGTGGTGTTCTATCATGAGGCAGGCTTCCTGCCTCCTGTTTCAGTCTTTGACAGACACCTATAGGTGTCTCCCACCGTCAGAGGCAACGCGTGGCGCCCCATGTCTACGCCAACTGACAAGGACTTATAACCCGTAACAGTTGCCTCTCGCTTTGATTCCGAGACCAGTTAAGACCAGGGATGGAGTTATTGCCTCTCCATAGCACAAAGCCTGGGCTAAAATATAGAGATCATGTGTTGCCCATGCAGCATGATCCCTCTCTCAGCCTGCCTAGTTCACTCCAGAGGAAAGGTAACACCCCTACATCTGGAACAAGACAAGCTGCAGAAGCTGCCGGATCAGCAAAGCAATGCTCTAACTGTCCGCCTGTCGGAGCTTCGATCCTAGACCAGTCGCCAACCAAGGCTTAGGGCCTGGTCTGCCCTGCCATGACAATTTTGTCTTTAGCTTGCATTTCCTCGCACCAGGGTAAGGCTTGTACCCTCCCAATTGCGCTCTTCCGCCCGAAGCCGTTGGCACAATGTGGGGTGTCGGGTTTGGTAAGCGCCGCCCAACGTTCGGCGCTAACAGAAATCAGGTAGTACCGTCTACTGTTATACGGTAGCTCAGTCATATCTGACTAAGACCTGACTGCCCAAATATCAATCTCATAAACCAATGTACGATTATTAAACATCCTCAGTGCTTTCCAGCTAGTGAAATTAGAGTGCATACAGAATGAAACCTTGAAGGTGATTCTGCGATGTACAAGGGACACCCCAATAGTGTGTATGCGATACATCTTTTCGTTGCCGACAACTGCGGACAGACGCAAGGTGTTGCAGGCAAGGTCATACCTCGAGGTAACTGCGGACAAGGAACACCTCCTGCATGATTGCCTGGATTCGGTCAAGGGATACAGGCTGTTAAGAGGAAGATCATGGTTGACACAGTCAGAAAATACCATCAGAGAAGTGTGCACACTGGAGAAGATCGGCAGAGGCAAGGAATGAGTCAGAGTGCCCAAAAGAAATTCAGACTTGTGTGGGGTTATAGTCATATTGGACCGTGAGTGTAGGGAGTGGCCATCAGATGCTACGGAAGCTGAAATTCAGCAAATAATTCATGACTACTCTCGTACTGGTGATGTGATTACTTTACCGAGGGCTCTGTGTTAAGAGGCAGAAAAAGTGCCTGGGGATTCATAGCAAACGGAAACGGAAATGTTTAGTGAAAAAAGCTTGGCTTATGACACCACTACCTCAAGTCTGAGTGTGGAGGTGGAGGAGGTTACTGCAACTTTCCGCTGGTTGGAGAACAAAACATACGCGCATGTGGTGATTGTAACTGATTCAGAAAGCATGCTGACAAAGGTGAAGACTGGCATGCTTTGTGCGGAAGGGCATGCATCGATTTAGAGGTCGAGGGTTGTGACCATTTGCTGGATCTTTTCTCCAGGACACTCTGATGTGGTTTGAAATGAACAGGTAGACAGATTGGCTGGTACCGCATCATTCAGGGGTGTTCTGATGCATGATAAGGCAGATGTGGTGAAGACCCCCTGAGAGAATTTGATTAATGAAGACGAACAGATAGACTATCATGGTCTAGAGCAGTGGTTCTCAACCGGTGGAGAATCCCCCCACCCCACCCAGGGGGGAATTTTAGAGTTTCCGGGGGAGGGGAGGATTAAGATTATTTCAAGATCGCATTATTACAAGAACCGATTACTTGATATTGTTTTTCCCTCTATACTTTACGGTTCTCTACTTCTCGCTCTTCTGAAATTCGTCTTACAGTGTAAGTAGACCCGCAAATAACGTTTTATTTAGACGTCTAGACTTGTTCTAGTATGTGTTAGTAAATTTAGCTTCCATTTTTACGTATACTTGTAGAGGTAGGGGGAATTAATAGGGAGGATATACGAAAGGGGGGAATGGCATTCTGAACATATGGTGAAGGGGTGCATGGGCCAAAATAGGTTGAGAACCACTGGTCTAGAGAGAATGCAACAGCAAGAGGTGGTCAGAGGATCTGGTCGACAGTCGTCACTCAGAGGTAAAGCCAGACAGGCATATAATCAGATTACAAAGGGCACAATTAGTATTGAAAGTCTTCGCTGGCTGTTGAAGATGAGGACTGAGCGCTAATGGGAATGCCCGGAGAGCAGTGTTGTCGGTTCTTGCATTATCACACTCGACAGACGGTGCAGAGAGCAGAACCCTGCCGCTGTCAATGCAGAGGTTAACGCGCTCATCTATGATCACTCAGATAGCCCCGAAGTGCTCATCTATACAGATGGATCTGTTGTAAAGCAGCAGAGAAGTGCGTGGGCATTTACAGCCCGTTCAGCGGGCCGAACCGTTCAAGAATCCAGTGGTGCCCACTCTATGACCACGAGCAGCATGACGATGGAGGTGATGGCAGTTACACAGGCTTTCATATGGCTGGAATCACAGCATTATACCAACGTGTGTGTACTAAGTGATTCAATGAGCATGATTCAGAAGGTCGAAGCTGGATCTGTACGTAGACAGTGGACTGAGTCGCTGCGGAAGTCTGTTGTCCGCAAAGTCACCTTCATCTTCGTCCCGGGACATGCGGGAGTCGAGGGAAATGAACGAGCTGATAAATTGGCTGGCTCTGCACCCCCTGTAGATGGCCAGCCCATGGATCGTGCCGATGTTATTAACGCCCTTAAAGATATGGCGAGAACAGAGGATTTTGACGCCAGTGATTCCACATCGCTTTCCAGGATGAAAGACCTGGGAGTAAGAATCGGCACAGCCAGACGCGAGAGGTACATCGGGAAAACAAAGCGCCTCGTCAACCAACACAGAACTGGCACTATTAGCCACCGGACGCTGATGCATATGCTGGGGAGAGGATCTGAGCACCTATGGACATGTCCGGAGTGCAACGAAGATACCCCAACTGATAACTAACTAACTAACTAACTGACTCGACTTAACTCAACTCATTCAGTGCTATCAGTAAAGTAATAAACTTAACCAGACAAACATTTACACCAGCATCTTGTCAAATTAGGACGACAGCATCCAGGCCAGGTAATTCTCCTCAAAATAACTGGAACATTTATTATAAGCAGTGTGTGTGTGGTGCCAAATTTAGACTTTGGGATTTTACAGGGGAGATAATTAGCCAGGTAATGCTTGTTGTAGCACAAAGGTAGTTTTATGTTACCTTCGAAATCTCAATCAGTTATCTCCCTTATGTTAAGTATCATTACAGTTTTTATAATTATTGCACATGGGAACAGGGAGTATAAATCAATAGTAGATACACCATAGAAAATACAAACAATTATGTCCCGCAGCGTAAGGTCCTTGCCGCTCTCGCGCCATTGTCAGCGTACTGTCCTGGGCGCTGCATCAAGGCCGTAGATACCAAGCTGAGCGTCAAATGATGAGTGATTCTCACTGAGATGTCTAAACCCAATACCCATATAACAGCACCAGGGCGCCGTAGTTACCACACCAAGCTGTGCGTCAAATGATGATTATTTCTCACAGAGATGTCTCAACCCAATACCCACACAATGAGTATTTCTCACAGAGATGTCTTAACCCAATACCCACACAACGGGCTGGATGTCGGCCACAGACCAATTGAAGGCAGGTGGGTTTACGTTGATTGCTTACAACGATGTGAGCGGCGGCTGCTCAGTGGGAAGTGGAAACATACTGGACGTAACATTTCCTAGATGATCACAGACAAAAACTGTTGTGGTTGGGTGGGGTATTAAGAAAAGGACTTTAACTTTTTAGCATTTTCTGGATAGTTACCCAGTCCCATTCCTCGTCCAACTGTCTGTCCCATTTCCCACAATCTTACAGTTGGGACTGTGACAGACTATAGCAGCTTAGCTGTGCCATGACGTAAGTACCAGACACACGTCACTGTTGTCTCCGCCAGAACACGTCCTTGTTTCGTCATGTGTCTGCGTGTTTGTGTATGCATGTGTAAGTATGTGAGGACATACAGCCTACAGACAGAGCCTAAGCCTTGATCGGCAACTGGAGATGGATCATTCTGCATAAGCAACACATGGTATCTACAATTCAATCCAGGCTTTATGCTGGAAGAAGACGCTAGACAGATTCTCGACACGTTACTAACCCTTAGTTCAGTGCAAGGCCACCGTACTGATCAAAGTGACCCTAATACAAGAACCAATTGCTGGGGACTTCTGGGTACATGGAAATAGTATCATAGTAATTTGTGGGGCGGGTGTTGGAGTTGAGTTGAGTTTAGTAGAGTCCAGACCCGACATCACAGCCCGCCGGACGTTCATATACGTGCTCCGTCTACATCTAATGGTACCAGCTGCAGTCTGACTATGTCGCCGTCTGACCTTTTCTCTGTGTACTGAGTGTCGGCCAGACCCTCTGGTCTCTTCTATTCAGTGTCGGCCAGACCCTCTGGTCACTTCTAGTGAGTGTCGGCCAGACCCTCTGGTCACTTCTACTCAGTGTCGGCCAGACCCTCTGGTCACTTCTACTCAGTGTCGGCCAGACCCTCTGGTCTCTTCTACTGGTGTCGTCCAGACACGCTTGTCATTTATACATTTTTAACGTTTATACCTTTAACCACGTAGGCCTTGTTTTCTGTGAAACTAAATCTATATGAACATATTCTCTATCACATCTTGAATCCATTATTGGGGTTATCGGTTAAGGGATAATCAAAGTACATAGAGAAATAAAGGATCTCCTGTCATGGACTAGCCCACAGATACACTTGAAGAAGCTGGAGTATCTGCGTAGTCTCCCAGAGAGATCAACATGGACTAGCCCACAGATACACTTGGAGAGGCCGGAGTATCCGCCTAGCCTCCCAGAGAGATCAACATGGACTAGCCAACAGATACACTTGGAGAGGCCGGAGTATCCGCCTAGCCTCCCAGAGAGATCAACATGCACTAGCCCACATATACACTTGGAGAGGCCGGAGTATCCGCCTAGCCTCCCAGAGAGATCAACATGGACTAGCCCACAGATACACTTGGAGAGGCCGGAGTATCCGCCTAGCCTCCCAGAGAGATCAACATGGACTAGCCCACAGATACACTTGGAGAGGCCGGAGTATCCGCCTAGCCTCCCAGAGAGATCAGCATGGACTAGCCCACAGATACACTTGGAGAGGCCGGAGTATCCGCCTAGCCTCCCAGAGAGATCAGCATGGACTAGCCCACAGATACACTTGGAGAGGCCGGAGTATCCGCCTAGCCTCCCAGAGAGATCAACATGGACTAGCCCACAGATACACTTGGAGAGGCCGGAGTATCCGCCTAGCCTCCCAGAGAGATCAGCATGGACTAGCCCACAGATACACTTGGAGAGGCCGGAGTATCCGCCTAGCCTCCCAGAGAGATCAACATGGACTAGCCCACAGATACACTTGGAGAGGCCGGAGTATCCGCCTAGCCTCCCAGAGAGATCAGCATGGACTAGCCCACAGATACACTTGGAGAGGCCGGAGTATCCGCCTAGCCTCCCAGAGAGATCAACATGGACTAGCCCACAGATACACTTGGAGAGGCCGGAGTATCCGCCTAGCCTCCCAGAGAGATCAGCATGGACTAGCCCACAGATACACTTGGAGAGGCCGGAGTATCCGCCTAGCCTCCCAGAGAGATCAGCATGGACTAGCCCACAGATACACTTGGAGAGGCCGGAGTATCCGCCTAGCCTCCCAGAGAGATCAACATGGACTAGCCCACAGATACACTTGGAGAGGCCGGAGAATCCGCCTAGCCTCCCAGAGAGATCAGCATGGACTAGCCCACAGATACACTTGGAGAGGCCGGAGTATCCGCCTAGCCTCCCAGAGAGATCAGCATGGACTAGCCCACAGATACACTTGGAGAGGCCGGAGTATCCGCCTAGCCTCCCAGAGAGATCAGCATGGACTAGCCCACAGATACACTTGGAGAGGCCGGAGTATCCGCCTAGCCTCCCAGAGAGATCAGCATGGACTAGCCCACAGATACACTTGGAGAGGCCGGAGTATCCGCCTAGCCTCCCAGAGAGATCAGCATGGACTAGCCCACAGATACACTTGGAGAGGCCGGAGTATCCGCCTAGCCTCCCAGAGAGATCAGCGTGGACTAGCCCACAGATACACTTGGAGAGGCCGGAGTATCCGCCTAGCCTCCCAGAGAGATCAGCGTGGACTAGCCCACAGATACACTTGGAGAGGCCGGAGTATCCGCCTAGCCTCCCAGAGAGATCAGCATGGACTAGCCCACAGATACACTTGGAGAGGCCGGAGTATCCGCCTAGCCTCCCAGAGAGATCAGCATGGACTAGCCCACAGATACACTTGGAGAGGCCGGAGTATCCGCCTAGCCTCCCAGAGAGATCAGCATGGACTAGCCCACAGATACACTTGGAGAGGCCGGAGTATCCGCCTAGCCTCCCAGAGAGATCAGCATGGACTAGCCCACAGATACACTTGGAGAGGCCGGAGTATCCGCCTAGCCTCCCAGAGAGATCAGCATGGACTAGCCCACAGATACACTTGGAGAGGCCGGAGTATCCGCCTAGCCTCCCAGAGAGATCAGCATTGACTAGCCCACAGATACACTTGGAGAGGCCGGAGTATCTGCCTAGCCTCCCAGAGAGATCAACATGGACTAGCCCACAGATACACTTGGAGAGGCCGGAGTATCCGCCTAGCCTCCCAGAGAGATCAACATGGATGTCAAAGACTGAGGCAGGAGGCAGGAAGCCTGCCTCATGATAGAACACCACCGGGACGTGGGGTCAACTTCAGATAGAGTAGAGGGAACATAGTGCCCGGGATCAGGGCAGGATAGATGATAGAAAAGGGGGACTATTAACTAGTCCTCACACGAAGGCGTTGACCAGATAGTTAGCACTACTGGTCACGACAGAAGCACGCCTGCGTGATCGCTACGATTGCCACTCAAACCAAAGACGGCTAATAGAAGCGTGCTAACTGACCTAGCACGCAAAGAGCCGAAGGACGCATGAAGGTCCTTCCGCGTGGCGTGTAGCGACGCGAGGGAAGGAAGTCAGACTGGGGACTGACTCTGTAGTGTTCACATCGTGTAGAATAGAAGATAGTTTTCGTATAGCCTAGTAGATAGAGAATAGCTATAGGGTTTAGGAAAACTAGTGATAGAGAATATTGTGACTTTATGTGTGATTAGATAGCGACTGTTTTGCAATTGTAAAGAGCCAACGGCAATAAAATGTACCATTTCATTCCTCGCACACGACTTGCAAGTTTCTTGTATGGTGTGGGAGAAGTAATCCGATGATGCCTGAAACATGAGTTGTTGACAGGCAATAGGATTAAATGTGGTGTCAGAAGTGCGGCTTGAACCTGAGTTCAAGCTATAACACTTACCCACGGCTCTAGACTAGGTTTACGGATAGGATATTACAAAGATTAAATGTTTAATTTGTGTCAGTGACGATGACGTCTGCAGACTAGATCGAGTTGCCAGCAGAATTGTGCCTATCGTGATGAAATAATGTTTATTTATGCTTATTAGAATGTTATATATTTAAATAATGTGTTTTTCAAAGTTGTAAGTATTCATATTATGTTCTTCTTTCATTTATTTATGTAATTATTTATTTGTTTTTGAATAATTGTCAAAAATGATTCATGGCGGAGCAATACAAAGGTCAGCGACAGTATTGATTTTTGCAAGCTAAAAATAGCGCTGCGCCTGTGACGTGGCACGATTGACAAACAGTTGGGCCTCGCCACTTGGAATCAGCATTTCAGTGTTTACGAACTGCGAAGCTGCTGCCTGCCTGAATCTTTACGATATATTAACTATTATTTGTTTATTTAAGTTAGAGAATGAATATATTTATTTATTTACACATTATTATTATATTTATATTTATTTAAAAGCAGTTATTGATTTTTTTTTCGTACTTTTCTATTTGTTTACCGTCACGAGGGCACTACTTTCGGCTATGCAAATTAGATTTTGTCTGCACCATACTTCCATAGATTAAATTAGGTTAGTAACGAAAGATATATTACTGTAGAACGAAGACAGGACATTGACATTAAATAGTAATTAATCGATGTTCTGTTTGTTCGTGGGCATGTCAGTGTCATTGTAACAATTTGTCAAAAATCTATTTTTCGTTTACGAGTTGTTAATTGTTGCTGCTCTGTAACCAGGGTGCACTACAGCTGATAGATAACGTGAGTGTGTGCCGATGTGCCAAACAAGGTGACCTGAGTAGAAAACTCGTGTGTATTCCGGGGTGCCAAACAACGGGAACGGTGTTGCTGACGTGTTGTTCCTTGTTCTAGGGAACATTAAGATGAGTAAAACCTACGTTTTTGGCATGCATTGTGATTAATAGTGCATCTCTTTTTCAGCGTGTATTGTATGAACAGACTTTGTGCTCTAATTTTGTGGAGAATACAATTTTCCAGATTGTAAACAAAGAGTACAATTTGTAGTGCTCAGATATTAAATAACATAGCATATTAAAGAAAAATAACTGAGTGAAGCAGTCAGTTCAGGTCAACGCGAGGCAATTAACCAGCAACATGGCTACTCTAGCTGACTTCATTAAAGCAGGTAAAGAATTGCAATACACAGGTAAAGAGCTAGAACAATATGCAGATCAAAAATTTAAAGAAGCAAAGGATGCAGAGAGAGATGAACGCGCACAAGAAAGACAACACCAGATACAACTAGCTGAGATAACAAAACAAAAAGAATTACAAATTAAGCAACAACAGTTAGAACAGGATAAGGAAAATAAACAGAAAGAACTAGAATTAAAGCAAAGGCAAACAGATCAGGAAAAAGAATTAAAGCAAAAGCAAATAGATCAGGAAAAAGAATTAAAGCAAAAGCAATTAGAACAGGAGAAAGAACTAAAACAAAAGACATTAGATCAAGAAAGAGAACTAAAGCAAAAGGAGATAGATGAAATGGCAAGAGTTAAGGAAAAACAAATACAAGTAGAATCAGAGACACAGTTAAAGATGAAAGAGATGGATGTAGACTCACACGCAGAGATCTCTGCCACTAAACTTAAAAGTCAACAAGAAGAAAATAAATTCAACAAATACAAGAATATTATCAAACCATATTGTAAAGACGATTCAATATCTGCTTGGACAGAAAATGTCGAGTATCAGTTTAAATATCACCAAGTGCCTTTAGAGATGTGGGCTATGATTTATATGAAGAACCTGAGTGGTGAGCCCCTTAAAGTGATAGAATCTATACCAACCGATCTTAGATCTGACTACCAATACATCCGTGATAGGATTATGCAACACTTTTTACTTGATGCCCCTGGGTATCAGGTTCAGTTCTCAAATTTAAAACCTAAACCTACTGAGACTTTCATTGACTACGTCTCAAATGTTCAAAGTGTACTAAATAGGTGGCTTAAAGCAGCTAACATAGGAAAAGACTTTGATAGATTGAAAAATTTAATAACTATGGATAAAGTAATATCCACGATACCATCCTCTTTTGCTAAATTTTTGCAGCAGTCAGACATTGAAACCATAGAACAGTTTGAAAAGAAAGGGTCGGCATATTTTTCTTCAAACAGAAATATTTTTAAGACTTCAAATGACTCTGAAATAGTTTCCTTTGTAAAACATCAATCAAAAAACTATCAGAGCAATAAAAAACCATTTAATAAATTTGATAAGAAAGATAGAAATATTTCAAAATGTATCCACTGTCACCTTTTACATGACACTTATTCAATGTGTGATAAATCGCCGAGTTATCCGGCACATCTTGAAAATGTTATTAAGAAGCAACAGAACAAAAGATCTGCATACCGGCGTGCCATCAAATGTTTTTTTTTTGTTCCAGCTACGGCCATTATTCAAATAAGTGCCTAGGCCGCCAACGTATGAAAGCCAACAATGCTATTTTACTTGATACATCTTCTGATAGTGGTAGTGAGACTGAGTGTGATGGTGAAAATGAATTACCTGTTAACCAAACGGAAGAGGTGTGTTGTGTAAACGATATGTTGAGTTTTGACAGTTGTGAGCGATGTCACCAATTTCATGCTGACGGAAAATTAGAATGTGGACATACAGTTCCATTCTCATCTGAGAGTGTGAATGCAGCCTTAGCCTCCAGAGGCAATTTAGAGTTCCACAATGCAATGGTCAATGATAGACCATGCCAATGTTTGCTGGACAGCGGTAGTACCCTTATTGGTCTCAGAAAGGAACTGGTGAGTCCTGATGATTATACAGGTGACTCTGTCAAATGCCGAACCTTTTCGGGTAACATTGAAATTTACCCTTTGACCAAAGCCCGTATTAACACTCCTTTCCTTTCGGGTACATTTACTTGTGCTATACTTGACAACCCTTGTACTGATTTAATTCTGGGTTGCTTACCCCAACTAAAACAATGTACTAGCGATGAAATAACTGCATGGAACCAACTGAATGCAGTTAATGCAACAACCAGAGCAGACACTATAAAACATCAAGACATGCTACAAGATGAGAGACTACTGGTGCTTTCTCCATCTAGCACTGATGATACCAACAGACAAAAATTCATAGAACAGCAGAAAGCTGATCCTAGTTTGTCTCCTTATTTAAAAATATTGAAAGAACGATCAAAAGTGACAAAGAACGCATCATGGTTCTTCAGATTAAATAATGGCATTCTGACTAGATATTATACTACTGGTAACCATGAGATTCAGCAAACGGTGTTACCTGTACAACATCGCCTAACTGTGCTAAAGATTGCACATGAGTCACCGTTTGCTGGCCATCTTGCATATGACAAAACCAGGACCAGAATTCAGGCTCATTTTTATTGGCCAGGTTTTTGCAATGATATTAAATTATTTTGTCGTTCGTGTAATGTCTGTAAACAGTTAGTACGAAAGGGTAAACATGCTACAGCTGAAGTACAACCTTCACCGAGAACAATTGAACTTGAACCAGATCAAGACATACTTCTCTTGCTTCCTGACAAACGAAATTTATTATTGACTTCATGGCAAGGGCCATTCAAGGTGGTACGTAAAATTTCAGATGTTGACTATGAAATATCAATAAACGGAAACTTAAAGATATTCCATGTCAACATGTTGAAACCTTACTATTCACGACAAGAGACAGAAGTAGAGACAGACGAACACAGTGCACCCACACCAAGTGATCAGACGACAGACATACACAACGCAACTACACTAGTTAGCGAGACTGGCATATCCGACGAGCATACACTTAGCGAGAATACAGAATACACACTTAGCACCACCACCGTACTGAATCAGGTAGACGACGACGGAATGGAACTACCAGTTCCTATTGTAGACAAGACTGCTACATTAGATAGCATACATATAGAACAGGGACTAACAGACAGTCAACGACGACAATTAGTAGAATTAGTGACGGAATACAAAGACATATTCTCTGACATTCCAGGTAGGACGGACAGAATCGAACACTCCATTCTTCTTTCGGACTCTAAGCCTATTAAATGCAGGCCGTACTCAATCCCACTAAGCTATAGGGAAAATCTAAATAAGGAAATTCTGAATTTAGAGGCTAGTGGGATCATCCAGAAATCCACCTCTGAGTACTCTTTTCCAATTGTTCTAGTTAAGAAGAAAGATTCTACAATTCGTCTGTGCGTGGACTATCGAAAGCTCAACAACGTCACCAAGATCGACGCAGAGCCAATTCCTTCCTGCAAAGATCTTATTCTTAACATGTCCACCTCCAAAATCTTTTCTAAATTAGATCTCACTAAGGGATATTGGCAAGTCCCTATGCAGTCTCAATCCATCCATCTTACTGCGTTTTCAACACCTTTAGGACTTTACGAGTGGCGTTTTCTTCCTTTCGGACTTCGAAACGCTCCTGCCACTTTCGTACGCTTAACTAGAGATCTACTTCATGGAGTGACGAATACAGTGACCTATATAGATGATATATGTGTCCATACTGATGACTGGACAACACACCTACTGAAACTGAGACATGTCTTTAATAGGTTGCGACTCTACGGGCTCACTGTCAAACCGAGCAAAGTCGAATTGGGGCTAAAAGAAATTGATTTTTTGGGTCATGTCATTTCTCAAGGTCAACTAAAGACTGACCAGAAAATTATTACCAAAATTATGAATCTGACCATGCCTACCACCAAGAAACAGGTCAGAAGCCTTTTGGGGTTAGTGAATTACTATAGTAAATTTATTCCAAATTTAGCGGAGATTACAAGTGTATTTTTCAATGTTTTAAAAGCTTCTGTAAAATTGGATGTCAAAGATGCATTATTAATTTCTGCATTGTCAAAATTGAAAATTTTGTTTAGTAATGTTCCAATCCTCCGCTTGCCTAATCCGAGGCTCGTTTATTATCTTAGGACAGATGCCAGCAGGATCTCCATCGCTGCAGTACTAGGCCAATTTTATGAGGGCATCTTCCATCCGATTTGCTACGTGAGCCGTAAGATCACACCCACCGAGTCCAGATATTCCATATCCGAGTTGGAAGCCTTAAGCGTCATCTATGCGGTGAGAAAGCTGCATCGATTTCTGTCGGGTGTGCACTTCATTGTCCAGACTGACAACTCCCCAATAACGGTCATACAGAGTGGTGTACATCGAAATGACCGAATATACAGGTGGTCGCTAATACTACAAAATTACACCTTTAGTATAGAACATATTAAGGGGAAAGATAACATCTTGGCTGATACCCTTAGTCGACCATCTGATGTAGCAATACCAGAAATTTCCACATAAGAGTGTAGAGTAATAAATGTTAATTTAGTGCAGTCAAATATTCTATGTGAAATATGTTAGAAATACATGAATATTATGTGCAGAACTAAGTACCAAAAACATTGACCTGCTATGTGTCCGTAGACATCAAAAGTAAGAACTTTACTCTGGGAACAAATATATCACCTTGTGAACTAGGACAGCTTATTACTTGCTAAGCTCCATATATGTTCCAGTGAATGAGTTGTGTTAAACAGAGAAAAACAGTGTCAGATGATTATATACATACAGACACGAAATCAGTGGTCTAGTTTACAAACGAACTCTACAAGTGCAATACCCATAGAACAAATATGACTGTGTAATGGATTTCAAATACCCAGAACAATTGTATAGAGATTATGCCAATGAAAGCATGTTTCTGAACATTAATGGCAACGACTAACCTGAGGTATTTAAAGACCATGTATATATAAACTTAATGTGATATGTATCATAATGTTTTAATATAGTGATGAAATATAGATAGATTATGTCATTTTAATTTACAGTTAGATTTAGATAATATAATACTGTTTCATTTTAGTTTAGATAGATTATTAATTTACATATTTATTTAGCTTTAAAAGTAGATTAGGATAGTAATTTAAACATGACAACTAATTATAAGAAGTTTAGACAGGAATAGTATCATTCCGTTTATTATATTTCACTTTATTTCATTTCATTTGATTTCATTCCATCTTAACCAATCCATTTAACAAACGTTATCATTTAGTAGCATGATTAGGTTACACCATAATAGAATAGAAATATTATACACTTAAAGATACATCATTTACACCATATAGAATAAGAATATCAATCATATAGTTTTTTTCATTTAAAAACATTAGTTAGAATATCACCCATTTTAGAAAGGGACGTAACTTATTACAGTTCACATCACCCATTTCACAAAGGGACATAACTCTTCTCACATCAATTTCATTTCACATAGGTAAATTATATCCCTTAAATTAGATAAATATTAGGAGTAATGTAAGCTTATTTTAAAATTAATGTGACAGATAGATTAAAATAGGCAACACATTAAATGTATATTTATAGAACTAGTATTAGTATGTCAGTATTTAGAGTAATATTTCTGTAGAATACAGTGGTTAAGAATACCAGGGTACAAACCATTAACTTTTTTTTCTTACATGTAAATATGTTGTAAATACTTGACGTGTGCAACGGTTGATGCACAGTCATTAGGCTCAACTCTGTCAAACTGAGCCAAACTTGTACAGTGTCACTCCAAGGTTTTTAAATAACTATGAGGGTAAAAGATGCGTGACAAAAAATGAGAGTGAAAGTTATGTGACAGAAATGAAGGTAAAAGATATGTGTGACAAAGGTGAGGTTGAAAGATGTGTGACAAAGGTGAGGGTGAAAGATGTGTGACAAAAGTAAGGGTAAAAGAGGTGTGAAAGAAATGAGGATAACAGATGTGTGCCAATAGTGAGGGTAAAAGAAGTGTGACAGAAATGAGGATGAAAGATGTGTGACAGAAATGAGGGTAAAAGATGTGTGCCAATAGTGAGGGTAAAAGAAGTGTGACATAAGGGAAGGTTAAAGATGTGTGACAGAAGTGTGAAAGTGAGAGCAAATGTAAAATATACAGGAGAGAGTGAGAACAGTCAGCGGATTTTTTCTGCCGCTCAACAAGACTTTTATTTTTATTGCCGTCAAATGTTGGTTTCAATGGTGAAAATGTGTTGTAATGAATGTATTTTGTGTAGTTTAGTTTAGGATCTTAGTGAAAGTATTTTGAGTCTCATAAGACAGAAACGTAGTCACAGATTTGTATTATACACATGTTTGTGACCACAGTTAAATGAATTATGGCACTTGAAAAACTAACTTACATACACATGATAGTTAGATACACATGTTAGAGGGTAGATTATACGTTTAATTACATCCAAACACACAAACAACCAGAAAAACAAACATATAAATTGCATACACTTTTATTAGATCAAAGGGAGATAACTCCGGGTCAGGGGACACGATAGACAACGAAACACTAACTTAACAGTGAAACATGACTTTACACGCGGAAGCGATATAGGTAAAGCCTGTCGCTCACAGCTTGTGTAATGGTTGTTTAATATTATATGGGGGACATGAAGCAATTCATGTGTTGACCTTCAGAAAGTCAACTTTGTATGGGTAGTGAGTTAATTTACTATTTGAGGGCAGGTCTTATAAGACAACGGTCTGGTTCAGACATACCTCTAATTAATATAATATTGCGATTGAGAAGAGGGCTCACGCCAACCAGACAAGTTTGTGGCGATTGCCAGTAGCCAAGTAAAGTGACAAGTACTTGTGACATTAGTCAGTAGGTCTATTGAGTAGCCCAAAGCCAGGTTATCTACAGTCTTTGACAAAAATTAGACACACTAATTTTTTAGAAACCTCTTGCGTCACAACCAATGAGTCAAAGTTGATGACGCAACACAGGAGGGGAGGGTGTGTGTCAAAGACTGAGGCAGGAGGCAGGAAGCCTGCCTCATGATAGAACACCACCGGGACGTGGGGTCAACCTCAGATAGAGTAGAGGGAACATAGTGCCCGGGATCAGGGCAGGATAGATGATAGAAAAGGGGGACTATTAACTAGTCCTCACACGAAGGCGTTGACCAGATAGTTAGCACTACTGGTCACGACAGAAGCACGCCTGCGTGATCGCTACGATTGCCACTCAAACCAAAGAAGGCTAATAGAAGCGTGCTAACTGACCTAGCACGCAAAGAGCCGAAGGACGCATGAAGGTCCTTCCGCGTGGCGTGTAGCGACGCGAGGGAAGGAAGTCAGACTGGGGACTGACTCTGTAGTGTTCACATCGTGTAGAATAGAAGATAGTTTTCGTATAGCCTAGTAGATAGAGAATAGCTATAGGGTTTAGGAAAACTAGTGATAGAGAATATTGTGACTTTATGTGTGATTAGATAGCGACTGTTTTGCAATTGTAAAGAGCCAACGGCAATAAAATGTACCATTTCATTCCTCGCACACGACTTGCAAGTTTCTTGTATGGTGTGGGAGAAGTAATCCGATGATGCCTGAAACATGAGTTGTTGACATGGACTAGCCCACAGATACACTTGGAGAGGCCGGAGTATCCGCGTAGCCTCCCAGAGAGATCAGCATGGACTAGCCCACAGATACACTTGGAGAGGCCGGAGTATCCGCGTAGCCTCCCAGAGAGATCAACATGGACTAGCCCACAGATACACTTGGAGAGGCCGGAGTATCCGCCTAGCCTCCCAGAGAGATCAACATGGACTAGCCCACAGATACACTTGGAGAGGCCGGAGTATCCGCCTAGCCTCCCACAGAGATCAACATGGACTAGCCCACAGATACACTTGGAGAGGCCGGAGTATCCGCCTAGCCTCCCAGAGAGATCAACATGAAATCACGGGAGCATATGGCGGCTTCAGCTTGAGAGCTGTCGACAGGTAGTTGTTAGTCATGGTCTCAAGTCACGGCGGTTAGCAGATGATCTATTTATAGAGACAATGGCTGGGGTCAACGGCTGTATGGTCACAGCCAAGAAGGAAAGCAATGGAAAACTACCTTCTTTACTGATACGTAGAAAACTATCATCATCATGTGACATGCCGATAGCGTGGGCGGTCACGTTTCGTCATCTGACACGATCAAGAGAGTCGTGGATCCGCTCCTTGTCCTTGTCTCCACCATGCCACATGGCCAAGCATACAGATATGCACCTCTCTACCTTCCCCTTCTTCTTGTTTCTCTCGAAATATAGCAGTGAACAGTTGTATTTGAGCGAGATAACATGGTGCGTGTGGGGCGCACACAGTTAAGACAAGCGTATCATGTTAGGGAAGGCACTGGACACCTAATAACATGCTCTGTGCTGAATGAGTGAATGTGGGTGCCGACACCAACCAGATGGGGCTCACTCTATTCTTGTCTTGAATTATCGTACTACGGAACTGTGAATTCCTTCAACAGTCTTCCTGTATTAGCAACGGGTGTTTCCGGATATGGAAGGGGCAGTCTTTGATGTTATACTGTAGGAATACAACATTTACAACATATGCAACATATACAATACATGCAACATATGCGGCATTTACAACATATACAACAAATACGCACATACTCATCGCTGTTCCCAGAATGATAACAATTCACAGAACACAATAGTTACTTAACTTCTCTTTAATATTGTTCACAAATTCTGCTGGCTACCATGATGAGATATTGGTTCAGAAAATGTACAGTCATCAACAAAACACTTCATATGAAGGCGCTATCACCGACTTAAACACTTCATGTGAGGGCGCTATCACCGACTTAAACACTTCATATGAAGGCGCTATCACCGACTTAAACACTTCATATGAAGGCGCTATCACCGACTTAAACACTTCATATGAAGGCGCTATCACCGACTTAAACACTTCATATGAAGGCGCTATCACCGACTTAAACACTTCATATGAAGGCGCTATCACCGACTTAAACACTTCATATGAAGGCGCTATCACCGACTTAAACACTTCATATGAAGGCGCTATCACCGACTTAAAGACTTAAACACTTCATATGAAGGCGCTATCACCGGACTATAGGTGGAAACTGCTCTTTTACACACTTCGTTCATTACACATTCTGAACATGTGAAGAGATAATGGTGTGTATGACAAAAATACATGTTTTGATATGTTATGGTTGATTATCGAGCATAATGATACTGTAAATATTAATACAATAATCAAGCCACGTGAGACAGATATATTTTGAGGACTTGACGATGTGTTGATATTCGAGATGAGATCAGTTCTACTAGCTGGCCAATAGTTCTCATCAATGCATCGCGGATTGCAGACATCCCAAGGATCGCTGCTACGTCAAGCCTCGTGAAGTTCTCCAGGCAGTAGCACTGGTCAGTTAAACCATGTCAACAAGTAGGCCAGCACACTTAACGCCACACACAACAGTAAGCAAGAAGCCAGGCCTGGCCCAGCGCCTGTGGGTGGATACACATAAAACAGGCACACGTAACTAAACATATTGACATACATCCTGGACTGACCAACTACAACGTTAAGCATTAAATATCTGAAACAGATGTCTGTCTGCCACACTGTTCTATTACTGTCATATTAAACTCTGGAGTGATTCATATAAAACCTTAACCATCTCCGAACTTTAAATAAACAACAAATCAACCCCACTTTTAGAGTATCTATGAAAACGAGATGAAGAAAATGAAATGAAGACCACAACACGATCTATCGGACAGAAATGAACAGACAAGAATCTTCAGTCACAAAATGGCAATATGGCCCCAGAGTAGGCCTTCGGGGAACTGGTCTGGCAGAGTCTAACACCTGCTACTGTTGGCACTATCACTGATAGAAGGCCGAGAGGTCTGCATTTAGGGCCGGTATTTCCGGGTGTTAATAACACGGGCAAAAAGAAAACCCTAACCTGTACAGTTCGTGGCCACAGCACTAGCCAGGCAGCCTTAAGTTCTTAGGCTCAAGACCCCCCTGTTCTACACGGCAAAATACTATAAGCAGTAGATGGCAGACAATAAATGATGGGATAATTATTGCCAAACGTGTTGTTCCTTGTCTGGATGTGCATTTTACTTATCCACTTTCTGCCACTTATACTGTCAATGTAATGTTGACAACACCGGAAATACTTCACTAACCTAAATGTTTCACATTGAAGCAAATCAAATCAAATCAAATCAAATCAACTTTATTAGGGTCACAAATTGGGCGCGCAGGCCCGTCTTACATTCGGCCCTTCCAATCACTCGTCTTTCGTTCATCAAGAGCATTATACATTTACATAGGAAGAAAAATAAACATTGTGAAATGAATGTTGTAAACATAAACAAGGCTAAACATGGAGAAAAATGTGTACATAAAAAGTATGTGACGTAAAAGTAGTGATGCCAGCGCGTCCCACACACACACACACACACACACACACACACACACCACTCTCTCTCTCTCTCTCTCTCTCTCTCTCTCTCTCTCTCTCTCTCATTCACTCTCACTCTCACTCATTCACTCACACACACACACTCTCACTCATTCACTCTCCCGCTCACTCATTCACTCTCCCGTTCACTCATTCACTCTCCCGCTCACTCATTCACTCTCCCGCTCACTCATTCACTCTCCCGCTCACTCATTCACTCTCACTCATTCTGTCTCTCCCGCTCACTCATTCACTCTCTCGCTCACTCATTCACTCTCCCGCTCACTCATTAACTCTCCCGTTCAATCATTCACTCTCCCGCTCACTCATTCACTCTCACTCCTTCACTCTCACGCTCACTCATTCACTCTGCCGCCCACTCATTCACTCTGCCGCTCACTCATTCACTCTCACGCTCACTCATTCACTCTCACGCTCAATCATTCACTCTCACGCTCACTCATTCACTCTCACGCTCACTCATTCCTTCTCACGCTCACTCATTCACTCTCACTCATTCACTCTCACGCTCACTCAATCACTCTCACGCTCACTCATTTACTCTCACGCTCACTCATTCACTCTCATGCTCACTCATTCACTCTCCCGCTCAATCATTCACTCTCACTAATTCACTCTCCCGCTCAATCATTCACTCTCACTAATTCACTCTCCCGCTCACTCATTCACTCTCCCGCTCACTCATTCACTCTCACGCTCACTCATTCACTCTCCCGCTCACTCATTCACTCTCACGCTCACTCATTCACTCTTACGCTCACTCATTCACTCTCACTCATTCACTCACACTCATTCACTCCCACACACAGACACTCTCACTCATTCACTCTCCAGCTCACTCATTCGCTCTCACGCTCACTCATTCACTCTCCCGCTCACTCATTCACCCTCACGCTCACTCATTCACTCTCCCGCTCACTCATCCACTCTCATTCATTCACTCTCCCGCTCACTCATTCACTCTCACGCTCAATCATTCACTCTCCCGCTCACGCATTCACTCTCACGCTCACTCATTCACTCTCACGCTCACTCATTCACTCTCACTCTCACTCATTCACTCTCACGCTCACTCATTCACTCTCACGCTCACTCATTCTGTCTCTCATTCACACTCACTCACTCTCTCACTCAAACTACAGTAATGAACATAAGTTTAGATTATACATGATAAAATCAAATGGTATTTAACTTATAATATGACAGATGAGAATACACAAACATATGGATTCGCGTGTTACATGACATGCATCTGCTCAGCTAGCTCTCTCTCTCTCTCTCTCTCTCTCTCTCTCTCTCTCTCTGTATTCTTTCATACACACACACTCACACGCATGCGTACGCTCACACACACACACACACTCTCTCTCTTTCTCTCTCATTCACTCTCACTCTCACTAATTCACTCTCCCGCTCACTAATTCACTCTCACGCTCACTCATTCACCCTCACTCATTCGCTCTCACGCTCACTCATTCACTCTCCCGCTCACTCATTCACTCTCCCGCTCACTCATTCACTCTCCCGCTCACTCATTCACTCTCCCGCTCACTCATTCACTCTCACGCTCACTCATTCACTCTCCCGCTCACTCATTCATTCTCCCGCTCACTCATTTACTCTCCCGCTCACTCATTCACTCTCCCGCTCACTCATTCACTATCCCGCTCACTCATTCACTCTCACGCTCACTCATTCTGTCTCTCCCGCTCACTCATTCACTCTCCCGCTCACTCATTCACTCTCCCGCTCACTCATTCACTCTCCCGTTCAATCATTCACTCTCACTCATTCACTCTCACTCATTCACTCTCACGCATTCACTGTCCCGCTCAATCATTCACTCTGCCGCTCACTCATTCACTCTCACACTCACTCATTTACTCTCACGCTCACTCATTCACTCTCACGCTCAATCATTCACTCTCCCGCTCACTGATTCACTCTCCCGATCACTGATTCACTCTCACGCTCACGCATTCACTCTCATGCTCACTCATTCCTTCTCACGCTCACTCATTCACTCTCACTCATTCACTCTCACGCTCACTCATTCACTCTCACTCTCACTCATTCACTCTCACGCTCACTCATTCACTCTCCCGCTCACTCATTCACTCTCCCGCTCACTCATTCACTCTCCCGCTCACTCATTCACTCTCCCGCTCACTCATTCACTCTCACGCTCACTCATTCACTCTCCCGCTCACTCATTCATTCTCCCGCTCACTCATTTACTCTCCCGCTCACTCATTCACTCTCCCGCTCACTCATTCACTATCCCGCTCACTCATTCACTCTCACGCTCACTCATTCTGTCTCTCCCGCTCACTCATTCACTCTCCCGCTCACTCATTCACTCTCCCGCTCACTCATTCACTCTCCCGTTCAATCATTCACTCTCACTCATTCACTCTCACTCATTCACTCTCACGCATTCACTGTCCCGCTCAATCATTCACTCTGCCGCTCACTCATTCACTCTCACACTCACTCATTTACTCTCACGCTCACTCATTCACTCTCACGCTCAATCATTCACTCTCCCGCTCACTGATTCACTCTCCCGATCACTGATTCACTCTCACGCTCACGCATTCACTCTCATGCTCACTCATTCCTTCTCACGCTCACTCATTCACTCTCACTCATTCACTCTCACGCTCACTCATTCACTCTCACTCTCACTCATTCACTCTCACGCTCACTCATTCACTCTCACTCATTCACTCTCCCGCTCAATCATTTACTCTCCCGCTCACTCTCCCGCTCACTCATTCACTCTCCCGCTCACTCATTCACTCTCCCGCTCACTCATTCACTCTCCCGCTCACTCATTCACTCTCCCGCTCACTCATTCACTCTCACGCTCACTCATTCACTCTCACGCTCACTCATTCACTCTCACTCATTCACTCTCACGCTCACTCAATCACTCTCACGCTCACTCATTTACTCTCACGCTCACTCATTCACTCTCATGCTCACTCATTCACTCTCCCGCTCAATCATTCACTCTCACTAATTCACTCTCCCGCTCAATCATTCACTCTCACTAATTCACTCTCCCGCTCACTCATTCACTCTCCCGCTCACTCATTCACTCTCACGCTCACTCATTCACTCTCCCGCTCACTCATTCACTCTCACGCTCACTCATTCACTCTTACGCTCACTCATTCACTCTCACTCATTCACTCACACTCATTCACTCCCACACACAGACACTCTCACTCATTCACTCTCCAGCTCACTCATTCGCTCTCACGCTCACTCATTCACTCTCCCGCTCACTCATTCACCCTCACGCTCACTCATTCACTCTCCCGCTCACTCATCCACTCTCATTCATTCACTCTCCCGCTCACTCATTCACTCTCACGCTCAATCATTCACTCTCCCGCTCACTCATTCACTCTCACGCTCACTCATTCACTCTCACGCTCACTCATTCACTCTCACTCTCACTCATTCTGTCTCTCATTCACACTCACTCACTCTCTCACTCAAACTACAGTAATGAACATAAGTTTAGATTATACATGACAAAATCAAATAGTATTTAACTTATAATATGACAGATGAGAATACACAAACATATGGATTCGCGTGTTACATGACATGCATCTGCTCAGCTCTCTCTCTCTCACTCTCTCTCTCTCTCTCTCTCTCTCTCTGTATTCTTTCATACACACACACTCACACGCATGCGTACGCTCACACACACACACACTCTCTCTCTTTCTCTCTCATTCACTCTCACTCTCACTAATTCACTCTCCCGCTCACTAATTCACTCTCACGCTCACTCATTCACTCTCACTCATTCGCTCTCACGCTCACTCATTCACTCTCCCGCTCACTCATTCACTCTCCCGCTCACTCATTCACTCTCCCGCTCACTCATTCACTCTCCCGCTCACTCATTCACTCTCACGCTCACTCATTCACTCTCCCGCTCACTCATTCATTCTCCCGCTCACTCATTTACTCTCCCGCTCACTCATTCACTCTCCCGCTCACTCATTCACTATCCCGCTCACTCATTCACTCTCCCGTTCAATCATTCACTCTCACTCATTCACTCTCACTCATTCACTCTCACGCATTCACTGTCCCGCTCAATCATTCACTCTGCCGCTCACTCATTCACTCTCACACTCACTCATTTACTCTCACGCTCACTCATTCACTCTCACGCTCAATCATTCACTCTCCCGCTCACTGATTCACTCTCCCGATCACTGATTCACTCTCACGCTCACGCATTCACTCTCATGCTCACTCATTCCTTCTCACGCTCACTCATTCACTCTCACTCATTCACTCTCACGCTCACTCATTCACTCTCACTCTCACTCATTCACTCTCACGCTCACTCATTCACTCTCACGCTCACTCATTCACTCTCACTCATTCACTCTCCCGCTCAATCATTTACTCTCCCGCTCACTCTCCCGCTCACTCATTCACTCTCCCGCTCACTCATTCACTCTCCCGCTCACTCATTCACTCTCCCGCTCACTCATTCACTCTCCCGCTCTCTCATTCACTCTCACGCTCACTCATTCACTCTCACGCTCACTCATTCACTCTCACTCATTCACTCACACACACAGACACTCTCACTCATTCACTCTCCCGCTCACTCATTCACCCTCACGCTCACTCATTCACTCTCACTCATTCACTCTCCCGCTCACTCATTCACTCTCACTCATTCACTCTCCCGCTCACTCATTCACTCTCACGCTCAATCATTCACTCTCCCGCTCACTCATTCACTCTCACGCTCACTCATTTACTCTCACGCTCACTCATTCACTCTCACTCATTCACTCTCACGCTCACTCATTCTGTCTCTCATTCACACTCACTCACTCTCTCACTCAAACTACAGTAATGAACATAAGTTTAGATTATACATGATAAAATGAAATGGTATTTAACTTATAATATGACAGATGAGAATACACAAACATATGGATTCGCGTGTTACATAACATGCGTGTTACATGACATGCATCTGCTCAGCTCTCTCTCTCTCTCTCTCTCTCTCTCTCTCTCTCTCTCTCTCTCTCTCTGTATTCTTTCATATACACACACTCACACGCATGCGCGCGCTCACACACACACACTAACACATCAACTCTCCCACTGTCTCACTCTCTAACACACAATCCTACACACACACACACACTCACTCTCTCAATCACACTCTCTCACACATACACGTACACATGAACGCATGCACGCACGCACACACTCCCTCACTCACTCACACATACACGTATGAATGCATGCACTGACACAATCACTCTCTCCACACACACGCATGCACACACGCATTCACTCTCTCCCTCTCTCTGACACCCACTCTCTCTCTCTCTCTCTCTCTCTCTCTCTCTCTCTCTCTCGCTCCCACACGCACACACATATATAGTGAACAATTATAATGAACAATTATACTGAACAATTATACCAGTAAATGAATTATGGTGGCATATAGTCGGTATGGATTAAGTATTGAAAGCGTTTTCGGTTAAATGTGTAGGGACTCATTGGAGTTTTCAGATCTGGAGGCAGATGATTCCATAAGTGAGCACCAGAATAGGCAAAACATGTTTTGTATAGGTCCAATCTAGGCTTTGAGACATGTAACAAATTTAGGCGCTTGCTGTTCATTGCATTAGATTGAATCAGCGGCAGAAGATACTCTGGGGTATTTTGAGATATAATTTTATTCACTAATTTGGCTTTGTTGAAAAGGAAGCGCTTTTGTAGTGGTAGAAGTCTTAGATGACTGTACAAATTATTACTTTCAACGTGCTTTATGCCAGAAACCAGACGAATAGCGCGGTTTTGTAGAGAACATAGTCGTTTTAAATTAGATTTAGGGCAACCATCCCAAACTGTGGAACAGTAATCGAGATGTGATTGGATATAGCATGTATAGAATATTTTTCGTGTGTTTTCGTCCAGGAAGTGCTGAATTTTAGCAAGTTGGTAAACTTGTTGTGCTATTTTCTTGGTAAGAGCGTGAACATGAGAGCTCCAGTTCAAATGGCTGTCTATTAAAAGCCCTAGTGTTTTATGTTCAGTCACATTAACTATAGGTAACGTGCCCATGCGGAGTTCGAGCGGTGATCCAGTTATGGCTAGTGTCTGTAGTTTTTGTCTGGTCGTTATTAGCATGGATTTGGTTTTGCCGATGTTAATTTGCATGCGGTTTTCATTGCTCCATCTAGTAAGATTATCAAGTTCCTTTTGTAAAGAATTCTCTAATTCACTACGGTTTTCTTGACTAGTATATATAGTACAGTCGTCAGCAAATAGATCACAAGTTGTATTGATATATAAAGGAAGATCATTAATATAAACTGCAAAAAGCAGCGGACCTAGTATTGAGCCCTGAGGCACACCAATATTAAGCTGTGTGGGTCTTGATAGACAGTTGTTGAAGGACACGACTTGTTGCCTGTCGGATAGAAATGACGTAATTATGTTCACCATGTTGGTGCTTGTCTTCATTTGCTTTAGTTTTCTAATTAAAATATCGTGATCTACCATATCAAAAGCTTTTTTAAAGTCTACAAACACCGCTCCACAAATTCTACCGTTGTTGATGTTTAAGTGCCAGTTATCGGTCATTTTTGTTAGAGCACTATGGCAAGAATATTTAGGTCGAAACCCAGATTGACTGTTAATTATTAGATCGTTGTTAATTAAATGGTGTAACGTTATTTTATGAATGTGTTTTTCTAGTGGTTTTGATAGCGACGATAATAAGGAAATAGGTCTATAATTACCCAAAACGCTATTATCGATTGAGCCATTTTTAATTAGCGGAAACACTTTAGCAATTTTAAAAGCAGATGGAAAGTAGTTTTTGGCCAGGCACTGGTTATATATGAACGTTAAGGACTCACTAATGACTGGTGCAGCACAACGAAGAATTCTATTACTGATACCATCTAGGCCGTGTGAGTTTGTTGATTTGAGGTTCAAGAGATATTTATAAACGTCTGCAACAGACATTAAAGGAATCTCATCGGGAATATTTCTGGTGCACTTCTCCTCACAGAATGATGCCAGTGAACTTAAATTACACGATGAGTCTGGTATTGAAGACTTTAGATTCTCTATTTCTGATTGAAAGAACCAACTGAATTCATCGCATGTTATAGAATTTGGTATTGCTGATTCTGTAGGGCGTTTCTTATTGGTTAGCAAGTTAATAGCCTTCCATATATTTGTACTGTTTGAATTATCTACAATCAAATTTTTAAAATGATCTTTTTTTATCCTACGAATGTCATATTTAACTTTATTCCTTAGTCTGTGGTAATTGATGAAGTCTTTATTTTTGTGTGCTGTATCTCGCTCTCTCATGATTTCCAGCACTTCTTTAGTGACCCATGGGGATTTATGTTGATTTTTGACTCGAACTTCTTTGATTGGCACGTGTTTATCGAACACATTGTAGACTGTCTTCGTCCAGAAAGCTAATGCATCGTCCGTGTCAGGAAGTTGGTAAACGTGATCAAGGGCTGCTTTTCTTAAGTCTTGCAAAAATAAATCTTGGTTGAATGCTTTAAAATTCCTAAATTTGATACTTACATATTTATGTTTAAGAGGTTTGAACCCAATTCTTGACCATGTACAACATACCGGGTAGTGGTCACTAACTGTACAAACAGGAACAGAACATTCAACAATATTATCTGGACAAGTAACATATATATGATCAATTATAGTTGAGGATGTGTCAGTAACCCTTGTGGGACGGTTTATTAGTTGTTTGAAATTGTAAGAAAGAATGATATCGTCCCATGTCTGGTTGGATTTAGGAATATCTATGTTAAAGTCACCTAATATCATGACTTCTCTACCTTCTGTAAACACTATATCCATCATTGTAGTGAAACAGTCATACCAACTGTACCCAGCACACGGATTCCTATATAGGTATCCAATGAGAAACGGCTGTTGGCTGGCTGGCTTCACCTCTAACCAAACACATTCTATCTCTACTGTCTCGAGATCACTTCTACGGTAACAGTTGAGAGAATTGGAAATGTATACAGCAATACCTGTCTCACAGAGAGAATAATGGTGCCCATACAATGGCTACTGGAACAGCAGACATGTTATGTGCAGATTATATAGAGATAATAGATGGTATTACACACCCCTACACACACACACAAACACACACACACACACACACACACTTTTTTGGTTGTCAAAACTTTTTTTTGATTTTGCATAAATGAAGCCTGCTAAATCCAAATATTAAATTTTTTGTGTCTGTAGCAGCTCTAGTTTTTGAGAGTCAGGTATTTGTGTATTTAATTAATATATTTACAGTATTTTCTATATACGGCTCTGAAAATAACTCTTGCTACCTAGTCCCTTACAAAATTTGGAATTCCAATGGTTTGGAGAGAGCCCCAAGAGTCACTATGATGACTGTTATTAACTTATTTCTGTATTGTCAATATTAAGGGAATTAATGGGGGGGGGGGGGGGGGGGGTCACAAAAAATTGAAATATCCAAATTTAGATTCTGCTAGACGACCTGTTCCACACGGAGATGACATACCAATTCCAACTTTCAGTCAGATTTCGAATTCACTACTAGAAGATGAGACAGCATTGGCATGTAGAACGACAAATGACAGTGATAGTGATTTCGAAGATGATTTTCCAGCTGCTCAAGGCTTCGACCAGCGAGAACTGAGTGTGATAATCCGAGGTATATATCTCCCCCAAGGAATCTTCAGAACTGTTGACTTCAAGATTGAAAGAAAAGAAATTACTGACTGCTGAAATAAAGGCTACATTGTATCACAGCAGAGAGCAAGGTTTTCTTCCATTCTTTTGTAAAGAAAACAACCTTGTGTTTTGTACTAATGTATGAGGTCTTGTAAACGAAATGGGTGTAAGTTATACACCAGATAAGTGGCGACTTTTCATTGACAGCTCTAACAGAAGTTTGAAAGGTGTGCTCGTACACAATGGTAACAAATATGGCTCAATTCCAATTGCCCATTCTACTACAATGAAGAAGGAGTAGGCAACAATAAGCACAGTTATGAAAAAAATAAAGTATTTAGAATATAACTGGGTGGTTTGTGTAGATCTTAAAATGACGAACTTGTTGCTTTTACAGCAAAAAAAAAAAATAAAAGTTGCTTATAAGTCGACAGGATACCTTCATTGCACAGGGTTTTATCCCATATGGCTCGGTCTCTTTCCGCAGCGCGGAAAGCGTCGCACAAAGCACGAACTCCATAGCTCTAGCGACGACCCTCAGGAGTCTCCGAAAAAATGCACTCGTGAACCGAAAGGCTCTGCCCGTAATCGAACCCACAACCTTCGGAGCCCGATTCAGACGGCTTGACTACTTCGTTACTGAGACTCATGTAAGGGAATTCACCTTCCTTCCATCCATTCACCCAGTTTGGGAAAATAAAGAAAGAAACTGTCCACCCTTTCAACCAGCCTTGGTGGCGTTGGTTATAATTGTGGTGGTTCGCAGTGCGGTATCAGTTGTCCTGTTCTGTTGCGCAATAGACGACTTCCACTGACGTAAGCCTGGCGGGGTTCCTCTCTTCCATCATCCTCGATTCCTTCCTTCGCCAACGACATCCTCGATGCCTGTTCCATTGCCACTGGACGTACCCTTCCCTACACTAGTTTGTTTTATTCTCATAACTATTATTTATTTATTTATTTATTTATTTATTTTAAAGTAACACGCTATCTATGTTTTCCTATTTTAGTTAGTTAGTTAGTTAGTCGACAGATCATCCTCGTTGCACATCGAACCATTCAGTCCATAAGTGCTCGGATCCCCTCCTCAGCAAATCCCGCAGCGTGTAGCGGCTAACGACGCCAGTTCTGTGTTGGTTTATCAATCTTCTTTGGCTTCCTGCGTAGTGTTCTTGTTTGGCCACCCCTCTTTTAATTTGCTGCTCATCACTTGGTTCTCGCAAAAGTCTCACTTCTCGTAGAGCATTCAGAATGTCAGCCTGGTCCATGGCGCGTCCGCCCTCCACAGTAGCCTCACCTGCGAGCTTGTCAGCCCGCTCATTTCCTTGTACTCCCGCATGCCCTGGCACGGAGATGAAACTAATCTTTGCCAGCCGAGACCGCTTCAGAGGCAGCAACCATTCTCTTCGGATCGACCCCTCCTCTATCCTCTTGATCATGTTCATTGAGTCGCTAAGGAAACAAGCCCTAGTGAATGTCTGTGTCTCGAGCCATGTTATTGCTTTACTTACTGCCATGACTTCCATGGTCAGGCTACTTGTGGTTTCAGTGAAAGCACCAGAGTCCTCCTTCACAATTCTCCCTCCGGCCCGAGCTGTAAAGGCCCATGAGCTTCTCACATGTCGGACGATCGACCCATCTGTGTAGATGACCGCGTCACTGTCTAGCGAATTCTCGAAAATCAACGCTTGTACTTCAGCCTCAACAGCAGCCGGATTTTCTTGTCTGCATTTTCTATCTAGTTGGATGCAAACTGAAAAGGATGTGCAGAAGTCTGTTGGCACTTGCACCCACTCCTCGCCAGGTTCTAAGTCCTCAAGTGAACACACCTGTTGAAGAATGTCTTCGGCTTGACCCATCCACGACCGTCCTCTTTTTAACCTGCTGCCCTTCACCTTCCTTATTTCACTATGCAGTGGATGTTGTGTGTTTGCGTTAATTCTGAGGTAGGCGCGCTATAGTTGTTGTCCCTATCTCTTGTATCTACTGACTTCTGTTTCTCGCTGTTCTAGTGTCGTTTGGTGTTTGTTTTTCCCATTGTTTCTCCATGTTCTCTTGGTTGCATGTTGTTCTTTTCTTCAGTTATCTCTATTCCTGGCATCCGTTGTTTTATTGCCTGTGGTTAGCGGTGTTGTGGTTTTTGTTGGTATTTTTCTTCATCAGTATGCATCATGTTTATTGATGAATGAAAGATGAGTGATTGGAAGGGCCGAATGTAAGACCCAATTTGACCCAAAATGCGTGCCCAATTTGTAACCCTTTTAAAATAAAGTTGAATTGAATTGAATTGAATCCTTGTGAGTGGTTTCTCTGCTGTATGAGGGCGTCTGTTTTCCTCTGGTGCTATACACGTCCTTGTTCCCCTTGTTCCGCTGTTTGCCGTTTCCCCTTTCCCTCTTGTGTGGGGTTTTCTTGAGTAGTCGGGTTGATGTTTGTTTTCATTGATTCCCGCTCTTGCTTGGCTTGAGTTTGTCTTGAGTTGGGCTCTAAAAAGGACCCGTCTTTTAACGTCTGTGCTTGTTTTCTTGAGTTGGGCCCTAAAAAGGGCCTGTATGTTCACGTCTGTGCTTGTTTTCTTGGGTTCGGCTTTATATGTTTGTGGGAAAGCAAGGCAAAAAATACGCACTGGACAAAGAAATAGTGGTCGTTGAGAAATGAATTTACATTTGGAGAAGAAATTATTGTCACCAAGTCTCTCTTTGATCGAACAAGTGTTTTACTGCCACCATTATATATATAGCTTAGGTTGATGAAGCAATTTGTTAAAGCACTGAACAAAGATGGGACCTGGTTTAATTACTTATGCGGAAGTTTCCGGAATTGAGCATAGACAAACTTAAAGCTGGAATTTTTGATGGACCTCAAATTAGAAAGTTAATAAACGATCCAAATTTTATTGCTTCGATGAACAAAACACAGTCCACAGCCTCTCATCATTGGTTTTAGTTGTGCAAAACTTTCAGGGTAACATTAAAGCTGACAATTATTCTGAATTAGTTGAAAACATGCTGTCGAGGTTTTGTACGCTTTGAAGCAACATGAGCATAAAATTGCACTACCCCCACAACCATTTATATTTCTTTCCCGAGAATCTTGGCGACTTTAGTGAGGAGCAAGGTGAAAGATTTCACTAAGATATAAATACAATGGAAGAGAGATACCAGGGACTTTGGGATGTCCAGATGATGGCAGATTACTCTTGGACCCTTAAGCATGACTGTCATCACGTTTTAAATACATTGTTGGTGTTTTATATGAAGGCAATAGATGTACAGTAATTACATATAATATGAATGCAGATTACAGTGACAATGCCATTGATGGCACCTAACTATCAGCTTGTACACAACAATTGCCGTACTAAGAAGGCCATTCTTAGTTATCTCAAAAACTAGAGCTGATATAACAAAATCTGATTACATTTTTGGAATCAGCAACACAAAATTACACATGATGAGCTATAAAATATAAGACACCAAAATATGTGTAGGCCAGTCTTATGTACAGATGATATAAATCACGGGCGGCATTCTGTGTATGGGGTGTACAGATGACATAAATCACTGGTGGCATTATGTGTATGGGGTTTACATTCAACATCTACATGTCGCTGGTCATGAATAGTATTTATTTATTTATTTATTTATTTATTTATTTATTTGCGCTCGTTCACTTTGAACCATAACGCTGCTTTTAATAGCACTGGACTCAATTTTGCATGTGGATAAGTTTTCCCTATTACCAGTGTCCCTCGAAATCAGGCGAACCTACTCCGACTTCAGAGGTGCTAGTAATTTACGTCTCCAAGTCAAGGGCGAGAAGTCAACATTTTAGTTCAGCTGTCCGGTGTAGGGGTTGAATCCCCTACCTTGACATCAACAAACCGGAAGTTTAAGAAAGAGCGGTCTTATCCATTCGGCCATGCTGACCTCACATTTGTTATTTTAAGATGTTGTCTTTGATGCGTCACCAGTTAGGTCTTCGATGCGTCACCAGTTAGGTCTTTGATATGTCAGCAGTTAGGTCTTTGATGTGTCACCAGTTAGGTCTTTGATGCGTCACCAGTTAGGTCTTTGATGTGTCAGCTGTCAGGTCTTTGATGTGTCAGGTGTTAGGTCTTTGATGTATCAGCAGTTAGGTCATTGATGTGTCACCAGTTAGGTCTTTGATGTGTCACAAGTTAGGTCTTTGATGTGTCACCAGTTAGGTCTTTGATGTTTCAGCTGTTAGGTCATTGATGTGTCACCAGTTACGTCTTTGATGTGTCATCAGTTAGGTATTTGATGTGTCGCCATTAAGGTCTTTGATGTGTCACCAGTAAGGTCTTTGATGTATCGCCAGTTAGGTCTTTAATGTGTCACCAGTTAGGTATTTGATGTGTCAGCAGTTAGGTCTTTGATGTGTCACCAGTTAGGTCTTTGATGTGTCACCAGTTAGGTCTTCACACGCGATGTTGTCTTTGATGTGTCACCAGTTAGGTCTTTGATGCGTCAGCTGTTAGATCTTTGATGTGTCAGAAGTTAGGTCTTTGATGTGTCAGAAGTTAGGTCTTTGGTGTGTCACCAGTTAGGTCTTTGATGTGTCAGCAATTAGGTCTTTGATGTGTTACAGTCAGGTCTTTGATGTGTCAGCAATTAGGTCTTTGATGTGTTACCTGTTAGGTCTTTGATGTGTCAGAAGTTAGGTCTTCACTTGAGTTGTTGTCTTTGATGTGTCATCAGTTAGGTCTTCACATGAGATGTTGTCTTTGATGTGTCAGCAGTTAGGTCTTCACATGAGATGTTGTCTTTGATGTGTCAGCAATTAGGTCTTCACATGACATGTTGTCTTTGATGTGTCAGCAGTTAGGTCTTCACATGAGATGTTGTCTTTGATGTGTCTGTAGCGAAACGCCAGTGGTCCATGTCCTTATGCATTCTTTTATTTTGGGTAGACAGGGGGGAACGGCTTTCGGAAGCTCTCAGTTCTCTTGTTCTCTCAAATCTCCATGAAAGATGGTTCTTTGGGTTATCTTCCTATCACAATCTTTACATGGAGCAAGTAGCCAATGTCTTTCACATCGGGTAAACCCGATGGAGCGCCTTGCGCCAAATGTGCGCTGGTGCGGCTGCTAAGCAATTCATGGCCGTGTACACACCTACCGTTGGATAGTGGCATCTTGTCAAGTCGATTTGAAGATTGGGACAGAGATGCAACATCCTACTGAAGTGGTGAAGAAAGGTAGGGCTTGGGTTGTGGGTACTCCAGCCAAACATGGAGTTATAAATATACAATGTGTTGAAGGGAAAGATGAATTGGCGAAAGGCCAATCATAACCAATGACAAGTTGGGTGACCGTTGGCCGATCTGGCTGCGCGTCTTGTCCTTGGCATAGCCGGGGAAGTGAATCTGAACCATATATCTCCCAAGAGGATTTCATTTGTTCTTGGCGTCAGATGAGCTGTTGCTATCTTTCTGTCTACGGCTTGAATTGGACAGATTGTCATCTTTCTGTTGTATATACTCAGTGGATGGCTATGGTATTCTTGGGGATGGGGTACACCAATCTCTGATCTATCTTCTTGAGCCAGAAGAGGCCATTCACAGGACTATCTCTTTCATCTGTTACTAGATAGGATGATGTAGGGAAGATAATGGACTTCTTTATCTCGTTTAGAGAACCTGCATTCCGCTAAATCTATGTGTTCTGTGGGGCACTGCTGGTACATTGCGGCGACAGCTCAAACAAGAGCAGAGCCGGGAGGGGGTAGTATCTTCTTTCCTATTCTTGCAGGGAGTGGGGAACTACACTGCGTGCCATACAACCCCATTACTATACTATTAGGTAATGAGATGTAATACACAGATTACTGGGCGCACCACACCACAAGATCTTGCGGGTGAGAAAGGCATGGTTTGCAAGTGAGAGGGAAGCATGGGAATGAATGTGCCCAATCATAATAAAGGCTTGGTATGAGTGTGGAGGGTGTGTCTTGTGGCCAAAAAGACAACCGGACTTCGTCCAGCTGGAGGTCTACTCAAACCCGGACGTGGCCAATCCAGGGGCTACCTGACAGGTCAGGCCTAGTCAATCAGGTATTAAATATAGTGTATTTGTGTGATACATGAGTCAGCCCAGTCGCTCAGGTTTTATTTATCATTTCCAGGGTCCTCTTCTATGGGAAGTGACTATGTCTTCTAAGGGACATTATCACCAGTGCTTCTAGGCTAACGCCAATATGTCCAACGAGGCCAACTCAAGGTTTGGTGTGTTTAACTCTGAGACAGAGGCAAGGTGCAGGTCTTGAGGCAAGGACATTTTGTATGACTGGGGCATTGCCGGTTTTGTTTTAACAACATACGCCTGAGAGCAGTTGTTGTCTGGAGGGAGCCTAAGAGTGATTTTCTGGCCTACCCATTTTATACCGGACATTAAAAGGACCCATCCATTATCCTTCACAAACACCTCACCTTATCGGCAACACTAAAGCCTTTCATAGGTCAGTGAAGACCTAGTGCCGAACTAATTCAGATGACAATGAACAGAAGTCCTCAACACACCAGTCGCTTGGATTCTACAAAAGCCGGTTGAACCTACACCCAGTTGCTGGAGAAGGAAGGAGATTCGGACATCTTTGGTGAGAAGTGTGTGGACAGATCAGACAGTATCTGAAGCTGGATCTGTGACTGTGGCGACTTGAGGCTCTGTGTTGGAACTTTACCAGTGTAGTGTCTGTGTAGATCTATCTGTTTATCTGCCTTTATGTGTTCCTGTGCTGTTCTTGATTAGGTTAATAAAATTACTTCCAAGTTGTTCTGACGACTGCCATGTTATTTATGCGTCAGCCAGAAGAACACTGCAGGAAATAGGTCCCTAGGTCGAAAGGAAGCGTGACAGTGTGTCCAGGGAAAACGGAGGAGGGTTGGCAAGAAAAGACCTAACCCAGCCAGGGCTATAGAAGATTAATGAAATATTGTGACCGGGCTATTTGGGACCCTCCACGTAGCTTGTTACAATTTCTGGGGGCTCGTCCCGGGATATTTGTAATCCTGGTGGAGTTCTGGCTGATTTAGTGATAGGGGACAGATATCCTTGTTTTCTATCAATAGGTTCTGCCTACCGTGCCTGGCTATTGTCTATACTCTTCCTGACACAGACTGACCGACATACGACGTGTTGTGGTTGTGTAATGTAACTTGTTGTGTAATTGTGAGAAAATTTTATTAGACAATTACCTCTTCCCTTACCCTCTGAGTTTAAGATGGCATCAGCTGGGTTTAATGTCGCTGACGTACAGGCTACAGGGCGTGAGATGGGATATGATGGAGCGGAGTTACAGAAATATGTGCAGGAAGTGGAAAGAGACTACAGACAGGCTGTGCGCGAAGCCAAGAGGATTGAGGCGGAGGCTGAGGTTAAGAGGATGGAGGCGGAGGCTAGGAAAATGGAGGCCGAGCAGGCAGTCAGAGACCATGAGTTCCGTATGAGAGAGTTGGAGCTGAAAGCTCAAACTGCCAAGGAAAGAGAGGGTGCAGTGGGAGGCGCAGTTCTCCCTGACTCAACATCTTCTAGTGGCGGTCCATACCAGGCAATGAAGTTCCCATTACTCCCGTTCGATGAGCACAAAGATAAGATAGACCAGTATCTTCACAGATTCCAGTCTATGGCTTCGGCTATGGGATTGGAACGTGGGAAATGGAATTTGAAACTCTCACAGGGCCTGAGGGGGACCGCGTACGAGGTCTATTCTAGGTTGCCACCTGGTATGGAGAATGACTATGAAGCTCTGGAGAAAGCACTTTTGAAAAGGTTCCAGATGACAGCTCATACTTATCGACAACAGTTCAGAAAGTCGAAGAGAGAGCCAGGAGAGATGTTCGCAGCCTACAGTGTCAGATTGAAGTCTTACCTTTTGAAGTGGATGTCTTTAGCTGGATTTGCTAACGACTATGAAAGTTTGGAAGAATTGGTGGTCGTGGACCAAATGAAGAGAATGATGCCTAAGCCATTGCAAACCTTCTTGCTTGAAAATGGGGCAGAAAGGTTGGACATAGTGAACACGTTGGCGGAAAGGTATGTGCTAGCTCATGGGGATAATGGGGAATTGTCACAACCCAATCCCCGACCACCAGACACATGGGCTGGAAAGAAGAAGAACCCTAAAACAGCTCACACCAAGAAGGAGGATCCTTTCGATAAAGTTCCTAGTAAGAAACCCTCTGGTAAGAGTCCACCTGGATCTCCTAAAAGAAAGTGGAGTGAAAAATGGTGCGCCTATTGCAAATCTCCCACACACAATACGGTAGATTGCCGGCGTAAACAGAAGGACTCTCACTATGCTGCTTGTCTTGTAGAAACCAGGGAAGGGTCTCACAAGGAGGTAGAAGGGAGGGATCTTGGGAACAAAGATTTAGAAAAACCACCAGTAGTAGAAACGGTACTTGTGAACGGTCAACCAGTTGAGTGTCTCTACGACACAGGTCTGCAGTTTGAGGCTGTAATTTCATCACATTTAGTGAGCCCAGAGCAGCTAACCGGGGAATCTATTGAGATTCAAACGGCGACAAAGAGTGCGGTAGCGATGTCTCTTCCAATTGCGAAGGTGGACATCAAATCAAAATATGTTACCGGCACTATACAGGCAGCCGTTCTGCTAGATCCTATCTTCCCAATGATCTTGGGTTGTCGCTACGTCTTTCTAGGGATTCCAACCGAACCCATGTACGTAGGGGCAATGCAAACCAGATCTCAATTGGAGGATGAGCAGACGCCAGCCTTGATTGTGAATCCCTTGCCTGGGGAGTTACGAGCTGCTCAAAGCCAGGATGCTACTTTGCAACCTTGCTTCAACCAGTTGCCAAAAGGTTCTGACCCACCAAGACGGGGTCAGTATTATATGAAGAATCGGTTACTGTACCGGAGAGCCGGAGTGGAGGATCACCAGCATGGACAGCTGGTGGTTCCTAAGGCTTATCGGGAACAGCTTCTTCATATGGGACACACCATTTCTTTCAGTGGACATATGGGTGTCGGGGCAACTCTCCAGCGCATTTCCTGCCATTACTACTGGCCAGGGATGACTGGAGACGTGCGTAGGTACGTCAAGTCGTGCCCAGAGTGCCAGCGTGTGGCACCAAAACACTGGACAGCTCCGGTAGTTCTGGGAGACATGCCCATTATGAACTCTCCTTTCGAGAGAGTTGCCATCGATCTTGTTGGTCCTCTTCCTAGGACTAGGAAGAGGAATAAGTACATTCTCACGATGGTGGATTGCTGTTCCATGTGGGGCGAGGCGATACCTTTGGCCACAATCGACTCTAAGCGAGTGGCTGATGCACTGATGGAGACCTTTACTAGGTTGGGATTTCCCAACCAGATCCTAACGGACAATGGGTCTCAGTTCTGTGGTAAGCTGATGGAAGAAGTCTTTCGTATCTTCCAGACCAACCACATTCACACAAGCCCGTATCACCCTCAGTCTAATGGGCAAGTAGAGAGGTTTAATGGTACCTTGATGACCATGCTTCGGAAGCTGGCACAAGAGAAACCAGACAGATGGGATGAGTATATCTCAGCCGCCTTGTTCGCCTATCGGGAGGTTCCCCATGGGTCGACCGGGTTGCCTCCAGCCACTCTACTATTCGGGAGGCCAATCAAGGGTCCCTTAGAAGCCTTATTGAGATGTTGGACAGAGGAGGAAACTTCTGAAGAAGCTGTATCCTCATATAAATACGTCGAAGAGTTAAAGAAGAAACTCCAGACGGGTTGGGCTTTGGCAGCTCAGAATCTGAGGGCGGCCAGAAAGAGACACGCGGCCTACTACAATAGAAGGACGAAAGATAGGTCTCTTAAGGTGGGGGATCGGGTTCTGTTGTTACTTCCAGTAGGTTCCAATAAACTCGAGATTGGTTGGCAGGGGCCTTTCCCGGTGGAAAGGGTTGTCTCCCGCACCAACTATGCCATCCGGATCAGGGGGAAATCCAAAATCTTCCACATTAACCTTCTCAAAAAGTATGAAGAACGATCTGATGGTACTTCTCTCCCACTCATGACTATGGCGGTCGCGATGGAAACTGAATCGGGCGAAGAAACGGATAGGGGGTATCCATTACACCCTGGGGAAACCTATAGGGATGTACATATAAATCCTGATCTGTCGGCTGAAGAAACAGACCGTGTCATCCGTTTGTTGGAGTCCCATCAGCAGATTCTTACCGATCGGCCAGGGCGGACAGGGTTGGTCGAGTTTGATATGACTCTGACTACCCAAGACCCCGTTCGCCAGAAAATATATCCAGTGCCATTTTCGAAAGAGAAGGCCCTGGAAGCTGAAATCCAGAAGTTTCTGGACGACGACATCATCACTCCTTCGACTTCTCCTTATAATGCCGGGGTTGTCTTGTTGAGGAAGCCAAGCGGGGAACACCGCTTATGTATTGATTACAGGCATTTAAATAGTTCAACGAAATTGGGGCGCCGTTAACCGAAACCCTGAAGAAAGGATCGCCAGATCCTATAGTCTGGACCCCGAGCTGTGAAGAGGCTTATGGGAAGCTGAAACAGGCGTTGGTGGATAGGCCAGTCCTGCAACTCCCGAATTTGGAGAAAACGTTTGTTCTGAGAACAGACGCGAGTAACATAGGGATTGGAGCAACTCTGTTGCAGGAAGGGCGAGATAATCCTTCGGTGTTGTGTCCGGTGGCGTATGCCAGTAGAAAACTGTTACCTGCCGAACGGAATTATTCCACCGTCGAACGGGAATGTCTAGCTCTAGTGTGGGCGGTACAGAAATTTCAACCTTATCTGTATGGAGTCCAGTTCAAAGTGCAGTCCGACCATCAACCTCTGACGTTCTTGGCAACTTCTAAGAAACTGAACGCGAGGTTGATGAGATGGTCATTGCTCCTACAACCGTATCAGTTCACGGTCGAATACATCCCCGGAAGGGAGAATGTGGGAGCAGATTTTTTATCACGGCATCCTATGGTTGAATGTGAGGGTGGGGTCATTCGAACAGAACCACTGACAGTAGAAAGTTCGTAGGGTTCGACTTTCTTAAGAGGGGGCCTATGTAGCGAAACGCCAGTGGTCCATGTCCTTATGCATTCTTTTATTTTGGGTAGACAGGGGGGAACGGCTTTCGGAAGCTCTCAGTTCTCTTGTTCTCTCAAATCTCCATGAAAGATGGTTCTTTGGGTTATCTTCCTATCACAATCTTTACATGGAGCAAGTAGCCAATGTCTTTCACATCGGGTAAACCCGATGGAGCGCCTTGCGCCAAATGTGCGCTGGTGCGGCTGCTAAGCAATTCATGGCCGTGTACACACCTACCGTTGGATAGTGGCATCTTGTCAAGTCGATTTGAAGATTGGGACAGAGATGCAACATCCTACTGAAGTGGTGAAGAAAGGTAGGGCTTGGGTTGTGGGTACTCCAGCCAAACATGGAGTTATAAATATACAATGTGTTGAAGGGAAAGATGAATTGGCGAAAGGCCAATCATAACCAATGACAAGTTGGGTGACCGTTGGCCGATCTGGCTGCGCGTCTTGTCCTTGGCATAGCCGGGGAAGTGAATCTGAACCATATATCTCCCAAGAGGATTTCATTTGTTCTTGGCGTCAGATGAGCTGTTGCTATCTTTCTGTCTACGGCTTGAATTGGACAGATTGTCATCTTTCTGTTGTATATACTCAGTGGATGGCTATGGTATTCTTGGGGATGGGGTACACCAATCTCTGATCTATCTTCTTGAGCCAGAAGAGGCCATTCACAGGACTATCTCTTTCATCTGTTACTAGATAGGATGATGTAGGGAAGATAATGGACTTCTTTATCTCGTTTAGAGAACCTGCATTCCGCTAAATCTATGTGTTCTGTGGGGCACTGCTGGTACATTGCGGCGACAGCTCAAACAAGAGCAGAGCCGGGAGGGGGTAGTATCTTCTTTCCTATTCTTGCAGGGAGTGGGGAACTACACTGCGTGCCATACAACCCCATTACTATACTATTAGGTAATGAGATGTAATACACAGATTACTGGGCGCACCACACCACAAGATCTTGCGGGTGAGAAAGGCATGGTTTGCAAGTGAGAGGGAAGCATGGGAATGAATGTGCCCAATCATAATAAAGGCTTGGTATGAGTGTGGAGGGTGTGTCTTGTGGCCAAAAAGACAACCGGACTTCGTCCAGCTGGAGGTCTACTCAAACCCGGACGTGGCCAATCCAGGGGCTACCTGACAGGTCAGGCCTAGTCAATCAGGTATTAAATATAGTGTATTTGTGTGATACATGAGTCAGCCCAGTCGCTCAGGTTTTATTTATCATTTCCAGGGTCCTCTTCTATGGGAAGTGACTATGTCTTCTAAGGGACATTATCACCAGTGCTTCTAGGCTAACGCCAATATGTCCAACGAGGCCAACTCAAGGTTTGGTGTGTTTAACTCTGAGACAGAGGCAAGGTGCAGGTCTTGAGGCAAGGACATTTTGTATGACTGGGGCATTGCCGGTTTTGTTTTAACAACATACGCCTGAGAGCAGTTGTTGTCTGGAGGGAGCCTAAGAGTGATTTTCTGGCCTACCCATTTTATACCGGACATTAAAAGGACCCATCCATTATCCTTCACAAACACCTCACCTTATCGGCAACACTAAAGCCTTTCATAGGTCAGTGAAGACCTAGTGCCGAACTAATTCAGATGACAATGAACAGAAGTCCTCAACACACCAGTCGCTTGGATTCTACAAAAGCCGGTTGAACCTACACCCAGTTGCTGGAGAAGGAAGGAGATTCGGACATCTTTGGTGAGAAGTGTGTGGACAGATCAGACAGTATCTGAAGCTGGATCTGTGACTGTGGCGACTTGAGGCTCTGTGTTGGAACTTTACCAGTGTAGTGTCTGTGTAGATCTATCTGTTTATCTGCCTTTATGTGTTCCTGTGCTGTTCTTGATTAGGTTAATAAAATTACTTCCAAGTTGTTCTGACGACTGCCATGTTATTTATGCGTCAGCCAGAAGAACACTGCAGGAAATAGGTCCCTAGGTCGAAAGGAAGCGTGACAGTGTGTCCAGGGAAAACGGAGGAGGGTTGGCAAGAAAAGACCTAACCCAGCCAGGGCTATAGAAGATTAATGAAATATTGTGACCGGGCTATTTGGGACCCTCCACGTAGCTTGTTACAGTGTCAGCAGTTAGATCTTTGATGTGTCAGCAGTTAGGTCTTCACATGAGATGTTGTTTTTGATGTGTCAGTAGTTAGGTCTTCACATGAGATGTTGTCTTTGATTTGTCAGCAGTTAGGTCTTCACATGAGATGTTGTCTTTGATGTATCAGCAGTTAGGTCTTCACGTGACATGTTGTCATAGATGTGTCTGCAGTTAGGTCTTCACGTGACATGTTGTCATCGATGGGTCAGCAGTTAGGTCTTCACGTGACATGTTGTCATCGATGGGTCAAACATTAGATCTGTGCATATTCTAGACCACATAATTATTTGGGAAATCATCCTCCTTTATTTTCCAGACAATTCCTGGAAATTTGTGAAAATTATCTGTACCCTGTTTGTGAGACTGACGACCATAGAGATATACTGTGGGTGGTGGGGGTGAGGGGCGGACCCTGCCACTACTGAGGATTGAGCAAGAGCCATTGTCTTGGTAAATGCACCGATCCATCAAAGAATCCTCTCTTTATAAATGCATCGAAAACACACAGTTACAATGGTTGACATAAACAGTTGTATATAACACATCTACAAAAACATGATAACAGGTGTGCCCAGGCTTATCTTGGCTCCCATGTGGTTTCATACAGGGATGTTTGGGAACACAAGATGACAATGGCTAGTTTATGACTATTGAATGAATGATCCAGCCACTACTTCTGTATACTGGTACATTAGCGGTTCAACCACCCAAGGCTCATTTCCAGCTGCTCGTTCCTGTACCAGTCGTTGAGTATTTTGAGCCAGTACCTGCATGCCTTAGTTGCACATATCAGCCTGCACCAAGCGTGTCTGTACCTGGTCGTGGAGCCAGGCCGTGCACTTCCAGCCACTGCTGAAATAATTAAAATAACCTGTGCACCTTAAAGTTGTCAAAGCCGTGCCTGGTGTCTGTGTACAAGGTCAATAATCACGACATTCCAGGTCATGGGATCGTGTGTCAGGTAGCTTGCAATTAACATCAAATTGAATTAATTAACATAGATTAGCCACACGATTCGGGTACTCAGCACGACTGTTACATGACGTGACAGAGACATTCGCGGGCATTCATCGGCGTTATAGAAGGACTGGAAATAAGTAGAGAACTCACTAGACAATATACACATTTAAAACTTTTGTGACAGCAGGGTTCGAACCTGCCTCCCGCCACATTACGATAGCGAGGCAACAATTGTTGGTTGGTTGGTTGTGTTCTCTGGAAGACTGCATTTGAACCCCCATGTGAATTTGAATCCGCATGTGAATTTGAACTACCATGTGAATTTGAACCCGCATGTGAATTTGAACCCCCATGTTAATTTGAACCCCCGTGTGAATTTGACGTTTATGTGGAGACTGTTCCCCCAACCTGGTACCGAAGTATCCTTTCCGTGGTTACGGTGTTGCCGTGGTCTCCCTCCCTTCTCCAAGTTCAGACACCAGCGAGTGTTCACACCAATACTGCATCTTCACATCTGCGCAGAGCATAACGTCAGCATCCGAGAAGTTGAGTAGACAGTAGACTGAATCGCTGCGGAGATCTGTTTGTAGAGCCATCTTCATCTTCGTTCCGGGATATGCGGGCGTTGAGGGATATGAACGACCTGATAAGCTTGCTAACTCTACTTTCCTTATGCAGATGGCCTGTCCATAGATCGTGCCGATATTACTAATACCCTTAAAGAGATGTGGAGAGCGGAGGTCTTTGATGCCAGTGAATCCACGTTGTTGTCTAGAATGAGGGATCTGGGAGTAAACATTACCACAACCAGACACAAGAGGAGCATCGGGAGAATGAGGAATATCGTCAACTAACACAGAACTGTCACTATTAGCCGCTGATGCATATGTTGAGGGGGATTCTGATCACCTGTGGACATGTCTGGACTGGAAGTTTGATACCCCAAAGATAACTAACTAACTAACAAAATCTTCGGAGAGACAGGAACAACCAACGTGAACAACAAACAGGGACAATCAACAGGGACAACAAATAGGGACAATAAACATGAACAACAAACAGGGATAACAAACAGGAACAACAAACAGGGATAACAAATAGGAACGACAAACAAGGGCAACCATAAGGAACATCAAACAGGAAAAATCAACAGGGACAACCAATAGGGACAACAAACAGGAACAACCAACATGAAGAACAAACAGGAACAACCAACAGGGATAATCGACATGAACAACAAACAGGAACAATCCACATGAACAACAAAAAGGGACAACCAACACGAACAACAACAGGGACAACCAACACGAACAACAACAGGGACAACCACCATGAACAACAAACAGGGACAACAAACATTAACAACAAACAGGAACAACAAACATTAACAACAAACATTAACAACAAACATTAACAACAAACATTAACAACAAACAGGGACAACAAACATTAACAACAAACAGGGACAATAAACATTAACAACAAACATTAACAACAAACATTAACAACAAACATTAACAACAAACAGGGACAACAAACATTAACAACAAACAGGGACACAAACATTAACAACAAACATTAACAACAAACATTAACAACAAACATTAACAACAAACAACAAACATTAACAACAAACAGGGACAACAAACATTAACAACAAACAGGGACAACCACCATGAACAACAAACATTAACAACAAACATTAACAACAAACAGGGACAACCACCATGAACAACAAACATTAACAACAAACATTAACAACAAACAGGGACAACCAACACGAACAACAAACATTAACAACAAACATTAACAACAACAGGGACAACCACCATGAACAACAAACATTAACAACAAACATGAACAACAAACAGGGACAACAAACATTAACAACAACAGGGACAACAAACATGAACAACAAACAGGGGCAACAAACATTAACAACAAACAGGGGCAACAAACATGAACAACAAACAGGGACAACAAACATGAACAACAAACAGGGGCAACAAACATTAACAACAAACAGGGGCAACAAACATGAACAACAAACAGGGGCAACAAACATGAACAACAAACAGGGGCAACAAACATGAACAACAAACAGGGGCAACAAACATTAACAACAAACAGGGGCAACAAACATTAACAACAAACAGGGACAACAAACATGAACAACAAACAGGGGCAACAAACATGAACAACAAACAGGGGCAACAAACATTAACAACAAACAGGGACAACAAACATTAACAACAAACATTAACAACAAACATTAACAACAAACATTAACAACAAACAGGGACAACAAACAGGGAGAACAAACATTAACAACAAACAGGGACAACAAACATTAACAACAAACAGGGACAACAAACATGAACAACAAACAGGGACAACAAACATTAACAACAAACAGGGACAACCATCAGGAACATCAAACAGGAAAAATCAACATGGACAACCAATAGGAACAACAAACAGGAACAACCAACTTTGAACAACAAACAGAAACAATCCACATGAACAACAAGCAGGAACAACCAACATGAACAACAAACAGGGACAATCAACAGGGACAACCAACTCGAACAACAACATGAACACCGACCATGAACAAAAAACAGAGACAACCACCATGAACAACAAATAGGGACAACCAACAGGGACAACAAACATGAACAAAAAACAGGAACAGCCACTATGAACAAATATGAACAACAAACAGGGACAACCAACAGGAAAACCAATAGGGACAACAAACATGAACAACAAAAAGGAACAACCAACATGAAAAACAAAAATGAACAACAATCAGGGACAATCAACGGGAACAACCAACAGGGACAACCAACATGAACTACAAACAGGGACAAATAACAGGGAAAATCAACAGGGACAATCGACAGGGAAACCCATCAAGGACAATCAACAAGGGCAACAAACAGGGACAACCAACAGGGACAACCAATAGGGACAACCAACAAGGACAACCAACGGGGACAACCAACGGGGACAACCAACTGGGACAACCAACTGGGGCAACCAACAGGGACAAGCAACAGGGACAACCAATAGGGACAACCAACAGGGACAATCGACAGGGATAACCAACAGGGACAACCATCAGGGACAACCGACAGGGACAACCGACAGGGAAAACAATCAGGGACAACCGACAGGGACAACCATCAGGGACAACCGACAGGGACAACCATCAGGGACAACCAACAAGGACAACCAGCAGGGACAACCAACAAGGACAACCAACAGGGACAACCATCAGGGACAACTGACAGGGACAACCATCAGGGCCAACCAACAAGGACAACCAACAGGGACAACCAACAAGGACAACCAACAGGGACAACCGACAGGGACAACCAACAGGGACAACCATCAGGAACAACCGACAGGGACAACCGACAGGGACAACCATCAGGGACAACCAACAAGGACAACCAACAGGGACAACCAACAAGGACAACCAACAGGGACAACCGACAGGGACAACCATCAGGGACAACCAACAGGGACAACCATCAGGGACAACAGACAGGGACAACCAACGTCCACGCTCTTCGACACCTGCAGGGAGACCAATGGAACCTGTGGATTGGCCTAGAGGGCGGTGACGTCGTACTTCATCAAATACCACAAATCACCAACTATAATCATTAACAAATATTAGTAAATCAATATCATAAATCACAATAATAAATTATCAATTATAATCTTTAACTTATAATCTTAATACTGGTAAAAACAATAGCATAGATCACAATCATAAATCGCAATCATCGATCATAAACAGTAGAAGCACTTACCGTGGCATCCCAGCGTTGAGGCTCGTTGTCTGTAAGTCACAGCCGGATCAACTGAGGCCCCATCTACGTCCATTGGTCCTCTCCCTTGGCATGTTTGGATCTGGCCTGCGTACCACCTGTTGTGTGAGCACAATATAAGCCGACTCTCGCCGAGAGCAGTTCAAAACATACATTTTCGCATCAATAGTCAGTCAGTCAGTCAGTCAGTCAGTCAGTCAAGACAGTCAGTCAGTTAGTCAGTCAGTCGGTCGGTCGGTCGGTCGGTCGGTCGGTCGGTCGGTTGGCTGGCTGGCTGGCTGGTTGGCTGGCTGGTTGGTTGATTAGTTAGCTGGTTGGTTGGTTGGCTGGTTGGTTGGTTGGTCAACAGAAACAGATCATCCCCACATCACACAGAGTCGTTTACACGCCCTTCTTCTCTGAGGCCGTCAGGACGTCAGTCTGGTCCATGATGAGTGATGATGCTGGATCTGTTATGTTGGTGATTGATCTGTTATGTTGATGATTGATATGCTATGTTGGTGATTGGTATTGTATGTTGTTTATGGATATGTTATGTTGATTATTGATATGTTATGTTGATGATTGATATGTTATGTTGATGATTGATATGTTATGTTGGTGACTGGTATGTTATGTTGATGACTGATAGTTATATTGATGGCTGGTTTGTTGTGTTTTTAAATAGTTAGTTATTTTAATAAGTCATATTTCGTAATATTGAAGGATCTATTATGTTGATGAGTGATCTATTATGTTGATGATGAATCTATTATGTTCATGAGTGATCCATTATGTTGATGATCGTATATATTGATGAATGGTCTATTATATTGATGAATGATCTATTATGTTGATTAGTGATCAATGATGTGATTGGTTTCTGAGGTAACTGTAAACACCTGACCTGGCTGTCCGACTCACCTGCATCGCTCAGAATCTTGGACATCAGGTGGAGGGGCTAGCGGTTTGTAGCGACAGCCCGCAATAGTTATAGTTCCACTCTCACCGTTGCCTGGCGCTGGGAGACAAGAACACAGATGTCACAATTCACAATGTGATAGCAGATGTCTTCTATTGTGACACCTCCATCTGGGCACTGGGTTGTAGTCTGTTAACAACGAGCGTCCAACACCAGTCGGGTTGGGGGGGAGGGGGGGGGGTAGGCCTACAGCCAGAGAAAGGATATATCAACAACCACTTTGGGGGCAGAAATAGGGTTATATTACAACCAGAGAGACGATATATCTACAACCAGAGAGAAGAAATGTCTACAACCAGAGAGACGATATGTCTACAATCAGAGAGAAGATATGTCTACAACCAGAGAGACGATATGTTTACAACAAAAGAGAAGATATGTGTACAACCAGAGAGACAATATGTCTACACCCAGAGAGAAGATATGTCTACACCCAAAGAGACTATATGTCTACAACTAGAGAGACTGTATGTCTACAACCAGAGAGAAGATATGTCTACAACCAGAGAGACTATATGTCTACAAACAGAGAGACTATGTCTACAACCAGAGAGACGATATGTCTACAACCAGAGAGACGATATGTCTACAACCAGAGAGACGATATGTCTACAACCACAGAGACGATATGTCTACAAGCAGAGATAAGATATGTCTACAACCAGAGAGACTATATGTCTACAACCAGAGAGACTATATGTCTACAACCAGAGAGACAATACGTCTACACCCAGAGCGAAGATATGTCTACAATCAGAGAGACAATATGTCTACACCCAGAGAGAAGATATGTCTACACCCAGAGAGAAGATATGTCAACACCCAGAGAGAAGATATGTCTACAACCAGAGAGAAGATATGTCTACACCCAGAGAGAAGATATGTCTACAACCAGAGAGACGATATGTCTACACCCAGAGAGAAGATATGTCTACACCCAGAGAGAAGATATGTATACACCCAGAGAGAAGATATGTCTACACCCAGAGAGATGATATGTCTACACCCAGAGAGAAGATATGTCTACACCCAGAGAGAAGATATGTCTACAACCACAGAGACGATATGTCTACAACCACAGAGACGATATGTCTACAAGCAGAGATAAGATATGTCTACAACCAGAGAGACGATATGTCTACAACCAGAGAGAAGATATGTCTACAATCAGAGAGAAGATATGTCTACAACCAGAGAGACTATATGTCTACAACTAGAGAGACTGTATGTCTACAACCAGAGAGAAGATATGTCTACAACCAGAGAGACTATATGTCTACAACTAGAGAGACTGTATGTCTACAATCAGAGAGAAGATATGTCTACAACCAGAGAGACTATATGTCTACAACTAGAGAGACTGTATGTCTACAATCAGAGAGAAGATATGTCTACAACTAGAGAGACTATATGTCTACAACTAGAGAGACTGTATGTCTACAACCAGAGAGAAGATATGTCTACAACCAGAGAGACTATATGTCTACAACTAGAGAGACTGTATGTCTACAATCAGAGAGAAGATATGTCTACAACCAGAGAGACTATATGTCTACAACTAGAGAGACTGTATGTCTACAACCAGAGAGAAGATATGTCTACAACCAGAGAGACTATATGTCTACAACAAGAGAGACTGTATGTCTACAACCAGAGAGAAGATATGTCTACAACCAGAGAGACTATATGTCTACAACTAGAGAGACTGTATGTCTACAATCAGAGAGAAGATATGTCTACAACCAGAGAGACTATATGTCTACAACTAGAGAGACTGTATGTCTACAACCAGAGAGAAGATATGTCTACAACCTTGTAAACGATATGTCTACAACCAGATAGACGATATGTCTACAACCAGAGAGACGATATGTCTACAACCAGAGAGACGATATGTCTACAACCAGAGAGAAGATATGTCTACAACCAGAGAGACGATATGTCTACAACAAGATGAGACGATATGTCTACACCAGTAGGGGAATATTACCCGCCTAGGCCTAATCCCGGCCTGTGTACATGTCCTGCTCTGAACAACCAGAGAGACGATATGTCTTCAATCAGAGAGACAATATGTCTACAACCAGAGAGACGATATGTCTACAACCAGAGAGACGATATGTCTACAACCAGAGAGACGATATGTCTACAACCAGAGAGAAGATATGTCTACAACCAGAGAGAAGATATGTCTACAACCAGAGACACTATATGTCTACAACCAGAGAGACGATATGTCTACAACCAGAGAGACGATATGTCTACAACCAGAGAGAAGATATGTCTACAACCAGAGAGACAATATGTCTAAAACCAGAGAGACGATAATTCTACAATCAGAGAGACGATATGTCTACACCAGTAGGGGAATATTACCCGCCAAGGCCTAATCCCGGCCTGTGTACATGTCCTGCTCTGAATCACGACCAGGTCGCATCATAAAGTGTCTCTCCTCAGATGGGAAATTCCAGCACCAGTCTTACACACCTGGTCGGTTTCTGGGTCTGGAGAGGGGAACGGGAACTCTGCATGCCATTCCCCGTGGATATGGTATTTTATTACGTGTCGGGAGAAATATCTCTACACTCTCTTGACCCAGATAGTTGTAAGCTCTTGTCATTGTCTAGATGACGTGACCGTCAGTGAGTTCAGTGTCTAGATCACGTGATCATCCGTGAGTTTTAGGTCTAGACAACGTGACAATCTATGAGTTCAAAGTCGGTCTTCCCGAATATTCATAGACGACGAATCATGGCGTGACAACTACATATGGCGTGACAACAAACCATGGCGTGACACGAACCAAGGCGTGACACGAACCATAGTGTGTCCTCTTTATGAAATGTTGAAGCCACCATTGCCATGATCGAGTTTATAGAGTTATAGATTTTGGCATGGTTTGGAAAAAGTGTGGTCTGTACGAGGAGACCGTGGAAAGTGACCCGCCGTGAGTGTTGGTCACAAGATTGAGAAAAGCGTTAGGGACGCTCCGTGAAAGGACGTAGTGTCACCTTCAAGATCAGTGGCGCTTGAGCCATGGTCGAGTGTGGACCTGGTTCTCGTTTCACGTAATGATGGCCACACAATGTGCCACTACATTATTAGTTAGATTGTATAGTGATTATAGGCTCTAAGTGTTGTGTAAGATTGTGTATAAATTATAATGTGAATTGTACAATGCTTAGAGATAATATAATAGTGAAAACAACGCCAGTGCTGTGCCCTTGAGGAAATGTCGAGTTGTGTTTTACATCGTGAGTTGTTACAGATTGTGCAGAATGGAAGAGTTTAACCATAACATAATTATATAATAACGGAGATGGCTGCAGTGAGAAAGAACACAGCATCGCCAGCCAGAAAGGCACTGGCACAGAAATGTGACCACAGCAGCAACAAATGTATAATATGTATCGCCACGTTAAACGTCCAGGTATTGGCACCAGCGCTCGGGTAATATATGCGCCACAATATAAACAGCAATATACGTTTGAGCGCTGAGATCAAACTCGAACATCAGAACCCAGGCAACCAGCCAGTCGACATCCATGGAGCAGTAAGCAGCCTGGGGGTATCCACTACTCTCTGTTGCCCGGGCGTCTTATGTGTCATCTCAGATCTGTTAGGTTTGTTATTTATTATAATTATACACACACGTTCAATCACATGCGCGCTAACATTTGCACACGCACGCACACACACACACACACACACACACACATCCATATATGCATACACATATGCACTCATACACAGGCGCGCGCACACATCCGCACAAGCATGAAGACATACAGTAGAGCAGGTTATCTTGGCGTGGTCAGGGCGTGGTCAGAGCGTGGTCACATGATGGGCAATGGGGGTCTGTTAGTCACAATACTGGACCTTGAGATCCAGGCCAAGAGAAGAAGAGGACGTCATGAAAGAATCTACATCACAGAAGCATGCAAGGACGTACTCATATTCAGTTGCAGAGAGTGACTGGGACACGCGGACAGTGGGGCGACTCGATTAGACTTCAGACCAGGCTACAGACGGATTGTCTGACTGATGGAGGAAGATCAGGGGTACAACTTACCCGGTGTAGATCTGTCACGTGTAGCCTCGTCTGTCGGTGTCTGAATGCCTAAGATTGTAAAAATACGGGTATTTGTATTTCTGCATTTACAATATGACATGATTGTGTGGTTGTGATAAGTATCGTGACGGTGTGTGACTGGTATCACATGTTTACATGAGGGCATACAGACATCAGGATGGGACAACTTGGAATTGAGCACAGTTAGGGAGGGATGAGCGACAGAGAAGAGTAAGTCAGATGTTTTGTTGTTGTTGTTGTTGTTGTTGTTGTTGTTGTTGTTGTTGTTGTTGTTGTTGTTGTTGTTGTTGTTGTTGTTGTTGTTGTTGTTGTTGTTGTTGTTGTTGTTGTTGTTGTTGTTGTTGTTGTTGTTGCGACGCACATATTATTGTGAACATACAGAGCTGGTACTACTGGCTGCCGGACGCTGATGCGTATGTTGTGAAGAAGATCTGCGCACTTATGGACATGTCCGGGGTGCAAGGATGATACCCCAAATGATACCTAGATAACTAGCTAACTAAATTGCTAAACTAACTAACTAACAAATGTTTAGAGAGACAGGGACAACCAACCAACAGGGACACCAACAGAGGCAACCTACAGGGACAACCAACGGGGACAATTAACAGTGACAACCAACAGGGACACCAACAGAGACAACCTATAGGAACAATCAACGGAGACAATTAACAGAGACAACCAACAGGGACAACAAACAGGAACAATAAACAGGGACAACAAACAGGGACAACCAACTTGGACAACAAACAGGGACAATCAACGGGGACAACCAACGGGGACAACCAACGGGGACAACCAACGGGGAAAACCAACATGGACAACCAATAGGGACAATCGACGGGGACAATCAACGGGGACAACCAACAGGGGCAACAAACAAGGACAACCGACAGGGACAACCGATAGGGACAACCGACAGGGACAATCAACAGGGACAACCAATGTCTAGGGACAATCAACAGGGACAATCAATGTCCAGGGACAATCAATAGGGACAACCAATGTCCAGGCTCTTCAAGTCCTGCGGGGAGAACAGTGGAACTTTGGACTGGCCCCAAGGGCGGTGACGACGTACTTCAACAAATACAATAAACCATCAATTATAATCATTAACAAATATTAGTAAATCAATAACATAAATCATCAATTATTATCATTAACAAATATTAGTCATTCAATATCATAAATCATTAATTATAATCATTTAAAAAAAATTAGTAAATCAATATCATAAATCACAGTCACATATCGCATTCATCGATCATAAACAGTAGTAGAAACACTTACCGTGGCATCCCAGCAGTGAGGCTCGTTGTCTGTAAGTCACAGCCGGATCCACGGAGGCCCCGCCTACGTCCATTGGTCCTCTCCCTTGGCATGTTTGGATCTGGCCCGCGTACCAACTGTGTTGAGAGTGCATAATATGAGCAGGCTGTCGCCGAGAGCAGTTTACACATACAATTTCACATCAATAGTCAGTCAGTCAGTCAGTTGTCAGACAGTCAGTCAGTCGGTCAGTCAGTCAGTCAGTCAGTGCTGCATGGACTAAACATGTTCTCTGAATCCAGCTGGCCGGTTGGTTGGTTGATTGGTATTTTGGTTGGTCCACAGAAACAGTTATTTCCCATAGCACATTGAACATGAGTCCACAGTTCCCAGATCCCCTCCCCAGTATCTCCCCCAGTTCTGTGTTGGTAGACTGTTCTTCTATGGCCGCTCGCCTGGGCTCTAGTCTAGCTTGACCCCGCTGGACTCGATGTTCCAGCATTCAGGTCAAGGTTGGACAATCACACCCATCACTTCAGTCGTTTACTCGTCCTTCTTACCTGAGGGCTTCAGGACGTCAGCCTGGTTCATGATGAATGTTGATGCTGGATCTGCTATGGTGATGACTGATCCGTTATGTTGATGATTGATATGTTATGTTGATGATTGATATGTTATGTTGGTGATTAGCCTGTTATGTTTAGTGGTTGAATTCATCTGTTATGTTAATGATTGATCTGTTATGTTGATGATTCATCTGTTATGTTGATGATTCATCTGCTTTGTTGGTGACTGATCTGCTATGTTGAGGATTGACCCGTTATGTTGATGACTCATCTGTTATGTTGATGATTCATCTGCTTTGTTGGTGATTGATCTGTTATATCTTCTTCTGCTGCTGCGTTCATCCGGAGAGATTATTCGGACGTGATTGCGTTGTGTCTGTTTACAGCGGAGTTTGGTTCTTGTGCCGTTAGGCCGACACATCCGACTTCTACGGGAATTTGTTGACCGGGTTAACCTTCCCGGGGGTTTCTTAGGACGTTTGACTCTCACTGTTGTGATGTTATCCCCCATCCCAGCTGGCCCATTTAGAACAGCCAAAGACATCCTGGTCAGCCCTCAAGGGAAGGCAGGGGCAGACCATGGGCATTCCACACCATTCAAGGAGGCTTCCATACTTGCAGAGCCAACACACAGCGCTCTGGTACTAGGCTCACCCAAGGAATCGTCACGTCCTGCACATGGCTGCTTAGCCTCACTTCCGTATATTGGGCCTTCCGTTCACCACAGGCTGTTCTTTCGGAAACCAGAAGAATGCAGTCTACAGATGACATCCACACAGTGAGCTTTCGATTCGGACTTTCCATGTAATAGATTTGCTATCCAAGCAATTAAACTCTGATTATATTATCTGAAGACATATCTAAACATTGTCGTGCCGCAGTGTTCTGTCCACTCAATTAAACGCATCTGTCAGCAGCAAGTGGAAGCGAGCCAAGTGACGAGGATATTCACAGTTATTGCACCTGCCATAATATATCTCCTAGACAACCCTATTTCACACTCTATCACGCCCTGTTACAATATGGCAGAGTTATATATTATGTTGCTGTGTGATCTACTATGTTAATGAGTGATCTACTATGTTGATGAGTGATCTGTTATGTTGATGAATGATCTATTATGTTCATTCATTATTTATTATATTGATGAATGGTTTATTATGTTAATTAGTGATCAATGATGAGATTGGTTTCTAAGGTACCTGTAAACACCTGACCTGGCTGTCCGACTCACCTGCATCGCTCAGAATCTGGGACATCAGGTGGAGGGGCTAGCGGTTTGTAGCGACAGCCCGCAATGGTTATAGTTCCACTCTCACCGTTACCTGGCGCTGGTAGACAAGAACACAGATGTCACAATTCACAATGTGATAGCAGATGTCTTCTATTGTGACATGCCTCAATGGTTATATTTCCACTCTCACCGTTACCTGGCGCTGTGAGACAAGAACACATGTCACAATTCACTATGTGATAGCAGATGTCTTCTATTGTGACATGCCTCAATGGTTATATTTCCACTCTCGCCGTTACCTGCCGCTGTGAGACAAGAACACATGTCACAATTCACAATGTGATAGCAGATGTCTTCTATTGTGACATGCTTCAATTCAATGGTTATATTTCCACTCTCGCCGTTACCTGGCGCTGTGAGACAAGAACAGAGTTGTCACAAGTCACAGTGAGATAACAGATGTCTTCTAATGTGACACCTCCGTCTGGGCACTGGGATGTAGTCTGATAACAACGAAATGTCTACAACCAGTTGGGGGGAGTAGGATGTATCTCCACAGCTAGAGAGGGGATATATCTACAACCTGGGGGTGGGGTGGGGGGTAGGGTTATCTCCACAGCTAGAGAGGGGATATATCTACAACCTGGGGGTGGGGTGGGCAGGTGTATCACTACAGCTAGAGAAAAAATATATTTACAACCACCAGTTGGGGAGGGGGAGTAGGGTGTATGTCTACAGTCAGTTCGGGGGGCGGGGTGCATGTCTACAACCAGAGAGAAGAAATGTCTACAACCAGAGAGACGATATGTCTACAACCAGAGAGACGATATGTCTACAACCAGAGAGATGATATGTCTACAACCAGAGAGAAGAAATGTCTACAACCAGAGAGACGATATGTCTACAACCAGAGAGAAGATATGTCTACAACCAGAGAGAAGATATGTCTACAACCAGAGAGACGATATGTCTACAACCAGAGAGACGATATGTCTACAACCAGAGAGAAGATATGTCTACAACCAGAGAGACGATATGTCTACAACCAGAGAGACGATATGTCTACAACCAGAGAGAAGATATGTCTACAACCAGAGAGACGATATGTCTACAACCAGAGAGACGATATGTCTACAACCAGAGAGACGATATGTCTACAACCAGAGAGATGATATGTCTACAACCAGAGAGACGATATGTCTACAACCAGAGAGACGATATGTCTACAACCAGAGAGAAGATATGTCTACAACCAGAGAGACGATATGTCTACAACCAGAGAGACGATATGTCTACAACCAGAGAGACGATATGTCTACACCAGTAGGGGGATATTACCCGCCGAGGCCTAATCCCGGCCTGTGTACATGTCCTGCTCTGAATCACGACCTTGTCACATCCCAAAGTGTCTCTCCGCAGATGGGAAATTCCAGCACCAGACTTACACACCTGGTCGGTTTCTGGGCGTGGAGAGGAGACCGAGAACAGTGCACACCAGTACCTGTTGATATGGTATTTTATTACGTGTTGGGAGAAATACCTCTACGCTCTCCTGACACCGATAGTTGTAAGCTCTTGTATGACGTGTCGGGAGAAATTTCTCTACACTGTCCTGACACCGATAGTTGTAAGCCCTTGTCTGTGTCGAGATCACGTGACTGTCAGTGAGTTCAGTGTCTAGATGACGTGGCCGTCAGTAAGTGCAAGGTCTAGATTACGTGACCGTCAGTGAGTTCAGTGTCTTGATGACGTCATCGTCCATAAATTCATGTTCTAGACAATGTGACAGTCAATGAGTTCAAAGTCGGTCTTTCCGAGGCTTCACAGACAACAAACCGCGGCGTGACTAAATATGGCGTGACAACAAACCATGGCGTGACAACTACATATGGCGTGACAACTACAGATGGCGTGACAACAAACCATGGCGTGACAACAAACAGCGGTGTGACAACTACATATAGCGTGACAACAAACCATGGCGTGACAACTACATATGGCGTGACAACTACATATGGCGTGGCAACAAACCATGGCATGACAACTACATATGGCGTGACAACAAACCATGGCGTGACAACAAACCATGGCGTGACAACTACATATGGCTTGACAACAAACCATGGCGTGACAACAAACCATGGCGTGACAACAAACCATGGCTTGACAACAAATAATGGCGTGACAGCAAACCGTGACGTGCCAACAAACCGTGACGTGACAACTACATATGGCGTGACAACAAACCATGGTGTGACGACAAACCGTGACGTGACAATTACATATGGCGTGACAACAAACCATGGCGTGACAACAAACCGTGATGTGTCAACAAACCGTGACGTGACAACTACATATAGCGTGACAACAAACCATGGCGTGACAACCACATGTGGCGTGATAACTACATATGGTGTGACAACAAACCATGGCGTGACAACTACATATGGCGTGACAACTACATATGGCGTGACAACTACATATGGTGTGACACCAAACCATGGCGTGACACCAAACCATGGCGTGACACCAAACCATGGCGTGACACCAAACCATGGCGTGACATCGAACCATAGTGTGACTTCTTTGTAAAATTGTGTAGTCACCAGCTAGGCGACATCCCTGCAGCAGCGAGCAGCCTGTTCCCCGCTCCTCTTGTATGTTATCTCAGATCTGTCAGTCTTGTTATTTGTTATAATTATACACACGTGTTCAATCACATCCGCGCTAACATTCACATACATACACACACACACACACACACACACACACACACACACATACATACACACACACACACATGCACACACACACACATCCATACATGCATGAAGACATATACAGGCACACACATTGACACACACATACACATACAATCATCCATCCTTCCATCCATCCATCATGTGCCATTTCGTTAATCGTGGGTGCTCATGTTTTGCTATCTCACTCGATCACGGGAGTCGTGGATCAGCTCCGTGTTCCTGTTTCGACCATGCCACGTAGCCAAGCCATCCAGATATTTACTTCTCGGTCTTCCCCTTGGTCTCTTCCCTTCGATCTTGCCAGTTGTCACCAAGTTCTCCAATTCATTTCTTCTCATAACATGCCCATAAAAATTTTCACTGTCTACGTCTAATGACTCTAATCAGTTTACGATCTTCATTTGTTTCTTGAAGAACTTGTTCATAGGTTTTTCTGTCTGTCCATGGTATTCTTTGCATTTTCCTCAGAAACCACATTTCCACAGCCATCAGATGTATTTCAGCTTGACTGTTCATTGTCCACGCTTCACATCCATACAGAAGTACAGGTTCTATGTAGCACCTCAACACCCTTTTTCTCGTTTCAATTGATATCCTTTTATTGGTCAGTATGTTTTTCATCATACAAAAGGCTTCTTTCGTCATGGCGATTCTTGTTCTAATCTCTTCAAGACATCTCCCATCAGATGTTATGACTGTTCCGAGATAACTGTACCGATTCACTTGTTTAAGAATATGCCCATTTACTTGTATATTACATTGTGGTATTTCCTTCTTCCCAATGACTACCATAATCTGTGTCTTCTTACAATTCATTGTGTGCAACAACCGCATCTACTAAATGTTGCAGGTCCAACACACATGCAAACATAATAAACCACAGCCTGAAGACGGAAAACAACTACATAGTCATTCCATGTTCCTGGAAGTTTGAAGTGTAACTGTTGATATAAATAATGAAAGACAATGGATAAAAGAGACAAAATTATACACAAGAGAAGGTTATCTTGGCGTAGTCAAGGCATGATCATAGGATGAGCGGTAGGTGTCTGTTTCTGACAAAAATGAACCATGAGATCCAGGCCAAGAGAAGAAGAGGACATCATGAAAGAATCTACATCACAGAAGCATGCAAGGACGTACTCATGTTCAGTTGCAGAGAGTGACTGAGACACGCGGACAGTGGGGCGACACGGGCAGACTTCAGACCAGGCTACAGACGGATTGTCTGTCTGATGGAGGACGATCAGGGGTACAACTTACCCGGTGTAGATCTGTCACGTGTAGCCTCGTCTGTCGGTGTCTGAATGCCTAAGATTGTAAAAATACAGGTATTTGTATTTCTGCATTTGCAATATGACATGATTGTGTGGGTGTGATAAGTATCGTGACGGTGTGTGAGTGGTATCACGTGTTTAGATGAGGGCATACAGACATCAGGATGGGACAACTTGGAATTGAGCACAGTTAGGGAGGGATGAGCGACAAAGAAGAGTAAGTCAGATGTGTTGTCGTTGTTGTTGTTGATGTTGTTGTTGTTGTTTTTGTTGCTGCTATTGCTGTTGTTGTTGTTGTTGTTGTTGTTGTTGTTGTTGTTGTTGTTGTTGTTGTTGTTGTTGTTGTTGTTGTTGATGTTGCTACTGTTGTTGTTGATTGTCACAGCCTCACCTAAGGGCGGTACCAACCTAAAAGAACGAGACACTGGCGAAGGGATATAAATCCAGCTAAAGGGAAAGAACCGAGTCACTCGAGGGCTCGAATAGTCTAGAGCCTTCTCGAAGGAACGGTCAGTGTGTCCACAGCCACGTGGACACTGATGGGGCCCGCCGATTGCGGGGTCCACGAGAAACTCAGAGAGAGTTACCACCCGTGTCGGATTGCGACACGTGTGGAAGGACAGACACGGACTGGACATCGAGGAAGCAACAGGGCTAACCTTAAGGGGACTTGATAGTTTCAGACCCAAGTGTTTTAGGGGTCTTATACATATGTTTAGATAGCTGCTAGAGTTGTTGTGATAATCATGTTCATTGTAAACTCCTGTGATACGCAACTTGCTAATTGCTGGCTTGTGAAAACTCGCTTCGCCAGCGTACTGTAATATAAATGTAAATTAATGATGCTCGATTGTATCTGAACGGAGTTTGTTGCCTGTATGAGCCCGAGTTTCAATCCCCTAGAGATCTAGGACTGTGACAGGCTATTTGGGGGCAAGCGCCGGTTTTGGCATACACAAGCTTTACTTTTCAAACAGCTCTTGGTTTTGCCAAGTAAAAAAATTATATATCAACTTTAATACATGACAAAGTTAAAAACTTTGCAGCTATCTGTGAATGAGCGATTATAGTCCCTCTACAAACATATTTGAACTGATGATAATGTTTATGATATTTGACATGACTGTGACAATTACAGTGACAGTTACTAATGTTTTTTTATTCCAACATCAGATTGTTCCGCGAAATATCGTGTATGTAACCGGTTCTCCAGCAGTGGCGAGAAAACAAGTCTACAGTCGAGAGCTCAGGGAAAATAAGATGAGTTTCATTTCATGCTCATTACATCCCTAAGCGATACTCACCCTCATTCATTGTAACATTTTTTTCTATGTATTGATTTGTATGTATATGCTAATCTTGTATCCAAGTAAGTCTTCTCATATAAATTTGAATGTAAACATTGAGGGGGGATAACCAACTTTTGTACACCCAAACTAATTTCAAAGGGATTTAATTTCAAGAAAGTAAACAATCACTAAAATACAAGATGTCAACATTAGAACAATGCATTGAATTAGGTATTAAGTTAGGATATAAAGAAGAAAAACTTTCAGAATGGGCACAAAAGACACATTCAGAAAATATTGCACGAGAAGAAAGAGCAACGGAAAGAGAAGAGAAAAAGTTGCAAGCAGAAAGAGAAGAGAAAAAGACACAGATGCAAATTGAGGCAGAAGAAAAAAGGATGCAAGCAGAAAGAGAAAAGATGCAGATGCAACTGGAAGAGAAGAAAATGGAGCTTGAGGCCGCGACCAAACAAGCCCAATTAAATGCAGAGACACAGATAAAACTAAAACAAATGGAAATTGACTCCAACTTAGAAATGTCAGTAAACAAAATTAGAAGTAAAGAAGATGAACAAAAATACAACAAATATAAAAGCCTTGTCAAAGCGTTTTGTTCAGGGGATTCTATAAGCGCATACTTAGAGAACTTCGAGTGTTTGATGACTTACCATAAGGTCGCAAAAGTCGACTGGTCATTTATTCTGATGAGAAATTTAGCATTAGAGCCCTTAAAAGTGATAGAGACAGTTCCACAAGATATGAGAAAAGATTATGATTATTTAAAGCAAAGAATACTCCAACATTTCTCACTAGATACAGCAGGCTATCAACTTCAGTTCTCAAAATTAGCCCCTCTACCTAATCAAACTTTCATAGACTACGTGTCTACTGTGCAGGATATTTGTACAAAATGGATAACCTCAGCAAAAACAAATAACAACCATGATAAACTGAAAGAGCTAATTATAATTGATAAAATTATTAGCACAATTCCAACACCATTTTCTAAATTTTTGAGACAAATGGATTGTAAAACTATCCAAGAAATAGAAACCAAGGGGGGCGCATATTTTACAGCGAACCGCGATATTTTCCAGTTAAACATGAGCCAAAATGAAACAGCAGCGGTTACAAACACCAAATACTCAAAACCAAATGAATATAAGTTCAAACAACGCTCTAAGTTCACAAAACCAGTCAAATGTCAGTATTGTCATCTGACACACGAAGAGTACGCGATGTGCGACAAATCACCAAATTATCCACATCATCTCCAAATGGTAGTGGAAAAACAAAAGAACAAAAGGAACGCATATCAGAGAGCGGTTAAATGTTTTTTTTTGCTCGAGCTATGGACATTTTTCATCAGTTTGTAATGGTAGAAAGATGTTGAAGCAGGCCAATGCCGCATTAATAGACACAACCTCAGATGAAGAAAGTGAACAACAGAATGAATGCGACATCCAGAATGAAAGTTCGAGTGAGTTAGACAATGCAGTACAAATCATTGACACCATCACTGATAACAAATGTAACACCTGTATAAAATTTCAGCTTCATACAACTTTGTTATGCGGCCACACAATCCCAGTTTCTAACGAAATGGCCAACGCAGCCTTAACACCAACAGGCAAATTAAATTATGCAACAGGTTTTGTTAATAACAAACAATGTACATTAATACGCGATTCCGGAGCGACTCTTTGTGGAATTAAGAGAACATTAGTTAGTGACAAAGACTACACACACAAATACGTAACGTGTCGCACATTCGCAGGCACGATCGAAAGATACCCCCTCGCACTTGCCGAAATTCGGACACCTTTTATATCAGGACAAGTGCTATGCGCAGTACTAGAAAATCCTGCCGCTGAAATCATCCTTGGGAATCTTCCCAACATAAGATCTTGCTCTGAAAAGGAAATCAGAGAATGGGAACAGAAAAACTGTGTCCAAAAACCAAACAACGATTCCAAAGTGAAAAACCACGCGTGCTTGTCTCAAACTGCCAAAAGCACAAGGGAGACAACCGATGACGTAATTCGAAATGAATTCACAGAGGTGCAGAATACAGGGGCCGTCGAATCTTTCAAAGATACCATCAGATTAACACCTCGAACTGAGGACGCCATCGATCCACAAATTACGGAGCCTGTAAATGTGCAACAACACACACAACACACTAATATAGTAACAAGACAAACGACACACAAAACCCACACTGACCAACTTCAGGAGGCACTACAAATCATCTCACATATTATTACCACCACCGAGTTTATAGAAGAACAAAAAGCAGATCCAACTCTTTCACAATATTTTCGGCTAGTAGGATTAAAGCCAAAAGTAACCAAAAACGCTTCTTGGACATTTAGACTAAATAATAATGTTCTAACGAGATTATACACCAGAGACCAAACCACGATACAGCAAGTGGTTTTACCTCAGGCACATCGTGAGAAAGTGCTACATATAGCCCATGACTCACCTTTCGGAGGTCATATGGGTTACGAAAAAACCAGGGCTAGAGTCCTGAGTCAATTTTATTGGCCTAAATTTTGCCAAGACATAAAAACCCATTGTAAATCATGTGATACCTGTCAGAAAACTATTGTATTACAACCAAATCAAGATATTTTACTATTACTACCTGACAAGAGAGATTTACTATCAACCTCTTGGCAGGGACCATTTAAAGTTGTGAGAAGAATTTCGAAAGTTGACTACGAAATTTCTTTGAATGGAAAGTTGAAAATATTCCATGTAAATATGTTAAAACCATACTATTCTAGAAATTACAGTGACACGGACAAGCAGACGCAGATAACAGATGGCAATAACCAGACTGACAAGAATGACAACAGAAACGAAACGGCAGTCACCCGACTGAATGACACCCCGACAAACGAAGCATCGTTAACGACTCATTCTTGGGACAACGAAGATGACGATAACATACTCACAGTACCGACAATATGGGATAATGACAAGTACGACCAAGTTAACGACACATTGACAACTATTAGTCTCGACGACGACGACAAGGACATTGAAGACAATTTACAAACAGTAGCGTCAGTAATAAATCAGACGGACTCAGACAATACAGAAATTCCAGTACCAATTATGAACGACGACAGTACTATGAATGACATACAAATCTCTGACACCTTGACACAACAGCAGCGACAAGACATTTTGTCTCTTCTGAACGACTATAGAACTATCTTCTCAAACAAACCTGGACGGACTGACAAAATAACGCATTCAATTGTGTTGACAGATCTAACACCGATCAAATGTAGACCATATTCGATTCCTTTACATTATAGAGCAAATTTAGATAAAGAAATTTTGGACTTAGAGAAAAATAGAATAATACAGAAATCTGTGTCCCAATATTCTTCTCCAATTGTCCTGGTGAAAAAGAAGGACAAAACCAGTCGTTTGTGCATAGATTATAGGAAATTAAATACCATAACCACGACAGATGCTGAGCCAATGAACAGCTGTGAAGACCTCATCTTGAATATGTCTCAATCATCCTTATTTTCTAAGCTTGATTTAGCTAAAGGTTACTGGCAAGTGCCACTAGAACCCTCTTCAAGGCATATAATAGCATTCGCTACACCCCTTGGGCTGTACGAATGGAGATATCTTCCGTTTGGTCTCAAGAACGCTCCCGCCACATTTGTCAGGTTAACTAGACTGCTATTACACGGCATCAAGGACGTGCAATCTTATATTGATGATATATGTATCCATTCTTCAAACATGACTTCTCACTTACTTACTCTCCAACAAGTCTTTAACCAAATCTTGCTTTTTGGACTTACTATCAAACCTTCCAAGGTTGAAATAGGCTATAAAGAGATAGACTTCCTAGGTCATAGGATTTCCGAAGGCAAACTATTGACAGATGATAAAATAGTATCAAAAATCCTCAACCTAGAAGTTCCAACTACAAAGAAACAGGTTAGAAGCTTATTAGGTCTCATACACTATTACGCCAAGTTTATACCAAACTGGGCAGAACTCACATCAATTGTTTCTAATATGTTGACAAAAGATCATCCCGAAAAGTTTTGTAAGAGTATCCGCTTAGAGGGTGCAATGTGCAAATTGAAATCAATTTTTTCTAACCCACCAGTATTAAGATTACCAAACATAGATATACCCTTTATTCTAACCACAGATTAGAGTGCTATCGCAATTGGAGGGTGCCTGATGCAAGAATATCAAGGCACGAGACATCCGATACTCTACGTCAGCCGCAAGCTGAAAAAGGCAGAGATTCATTACTCCACAGTTGAGTTGGAGGCATTAAGTCTACTTTTTTGTATGCGTCGATTATCTAAGTTCCTCTTAGGTTCGCATTTTGTTGTTTTAACCGATAGTTCGCCACTGCTGGTACTTAAGCAAGGTGTTCCAAAGAACCATCGTTTGGAAAGATGGTGTCTTCTTCTCCAGGATTTCGACTTCGAAATCCGACATATCAAGGGCACTGATAACATTATTGCTGACTTTTTATCACGGCAAACTAATGCTCCAGCAGAAGAACACTAAGCACATTAACTATTCGCCATACAAGAAGCTGTGATATTTTAGTCTGTTTCATAGAACACTGTACCTCTACACCGACTAGAGAACTTTCATTCAGAAGTATCAACGCCCAAATGAATAGGTTACGTATAACACCCACGAACATGAAACTTTGAGAACCCTATATTACCAATTGCCAAGGCGTTAAAAACAATCCGAGCGATATATAATATCTGTGAAATGATTTCAATCAGTGAACTGACAGTCATCTGTAAAGATTAAGAACACTGCATACTCGCTATTGCTAAGAAACTTCGCAAACAGCCGGAATAGAACTACGTCGATTACAACATGCAAGGGACAGCTATAGTAACTGTTAACATTGATGGCACGACACACGGACAACAGGAGGACAACACACATCGTCGTTGGAGTTAGTTAGTTAGTTAATTAAGTTACTATTAGGTAATATGTATTACACTTGTATTTAATTATTATGTATATAAAATATGTCAACCTATAACTTGTAGATTTTCTACCATAACATTACAGGTATTTCCACTCATAGGTGAAATATTTTTCCTATACAATTTTTTCTAGTTAAATTATAAACCATTTTTTGATTACACGTACAAAAAATTACTTGTTACCTTAAAGGGAACATATCGCCTAATCCATTTTTCTAAGGGCAATAACACTTACCTCAACTTTATCTATATATTTTAACAAATTACTATCTTGTTTGAAAGACGTATGAATGACAGAGTGAATGAATTAAATGAGAGAGCGATATACTGAGCGGACAAATTGTACGCAAAACGTATTTATTTTAATTTGTCTGCGTCTTCATGTAAAAATGTATTACCTGTCTAAATTGTTGATACATGTTTAATACATTACATCTAAGCGCCACTGCTTGGAATGCCCCGATCATGCATTACACACATTGGGGTAATTCATGACAAAGGATATCCCAACTCGTGACCGACACGTGAGTGTAATACATGTTTTGTACGGTTATCATTGCGACGACAGAGCAATTCGCAAGAGTTGCTTGCTAATAAAACAAGTACTGGATATTCCAGGAACTAGGCTGCAACAGTCAACAGTAAAGAGCAACGTCAAATAATAGCTTTGTAAGATGAGTTTTCGAGGTGGAAGACGTGGTGGAAGAGGGGGTGGCGGCAGAGGTGGAGGTTTTAGAGGTGGTCGGGGTAGTGATTTTGGTAGAGGTGGTGGTGGTGGTGGCGGTAGAGGAGGCTTTGGTGGGAACAGATGGCAGGATCAAGGACCTCCAGAGGAAGTGATGGAAATTGGCTTCATGACACACACGTGTGAAGAAGACTTGGTCTGCAAGAGTGTCAGTGACAAGATTCCATATTTTAACGCTCCTATCTACCTACAGAACAAACAACAGATCGGCAAAGTGGATGAGATATTTGGGCCCATTAAGGACTTTTACTTTTCAGTGAAATTATCAGACAACATGAAGGCCACTTCCTTTGACAAATCAGCCAAGTTTTACATTCATCCAGCCAAATTGTTGCCACTTGCGAGTTTCCTGCCAAAGCCAGCAGGGGCACGGGGAGTCGGCAAAAGAGGTGGTGGTGGCAGAGGAGGTGGTGACAGAGGTGGCCGAGGCAGAGGAGGATTTGGCAGAGGTGGACGTGGTGGATTTGACAGAGGCAGAGGCGGCCGGGGCGGATTTGACAGAGGTCATGGTCGGGGTGGATTTGACAGAGGGGGTGGTGGTTTTAGGGGAAACAGAGGTGGGGTTGGAAGGGGTAATTAATGTGAGTGAAATGAACCTGACCTCAATGATCTTGAATGTTGCATCGTGTTCATAACCATTATAGGAAAGTTATCAGTATACAAGCTGGGAGACCAGCTGCAGGGGGGGGGGGGGGAAATCTGTACATGTTACTGTGTGACTGTTGCTGTACTTGTGTGCATGATGTTTTTGAACCATTAAATACATATTCAATAATTTTTATAAAAAAAAAAAAAAAACTCGTGACGCTTGGAGATAAACCACACAGTGAGCACACACGTTATACAAACTCAAAACTTAACACTAACAATTAAAATACAGTCACTTTATTAGACACAGCAACATATCACTCAATACACAAACAAGCCAACAGGAACACGTAGTCAGATGTGATAAATCAAAAGCATAACTACATATCCAGCATTATACAACATACGGAAGTAAAAATGTATCGAAATACACACACAGGATAAGATTTGCAGGTGTACTTAAATAGCCAAGACATTTGTCTTGTTAAAACTCTCTCACACAGAGTTTTAATATCTTGGTATCATATGGATACTTGAGAAGGGCGCGGTTGTAAAAACAACTGGGAAACGTCACGGTACTTCGGTCAGATAAGCATGTTTAAGAACATAGAAGAGAGAAACCTCTTCAGCAATCATCTTAAAGTGGTGTATGGGAGAATACATGAGTTGGCGATGCAGATATGTAAGTTGCCAAGTTACTATCCACCAAACTACAAACACCGACTTTATGTGATACTGTGACAGAATTAGTACAGAACTAATTACCATAGAATAACCCATCAAAAGCAGGGGGGAGGGGGACTCCTGTCACAGCCTCACCTAAGGGCGGTACCAACCTAAAAGAACGAGACACTGGCGAAGGGATATAAATCCAGCTAAAGGGAAAGAACCGAGTCACTCGAGGGTTCGAATAATCTAGAGCCTTCTCGAAGGAACGGTCAGTGTGTCCACAGCCACGTGGACACTGATGGGGCCCGCCGATTGCGGGGTCCACGAGAAACTCAGAGAGAGTTACCACCCGTGTCGGATTGCGACACGTGTGGAAGGACAGACACGGACTGGACATCGAGGAAGCAACAGGGCTTACCTTAAGGGGACTTGATAGTTTCAGACCCAAGTATTTTAGGGGTCTTATACATATGTTAGATAGCTGCTAGAGTTGTTGTGATAATCATGTTCATTGTACACTCCTGTGATACGCAACTTGCTAATTGCTGGCTTGTGAAAACTCGCTTCGCCAGCGTACTGTAATATAAATGTAAATAAATGATGCTCGATTGTATCTGAACGGAGTTTATTGCCTGTATGAGCCCGAGTTTCAATCCCCTAGAGATCTAGGACTGTGACAGGCTATTTGGGGGCAAGCGCCGGTTTTGGCATACACAAGCTTTACTTTTCAAACAGCTCTTGGTTTTGCCAAGTAACAAAATTATATATCAACTTTAATACATGACAAAGTTAAAAACTTTGCAGCTATCTGTGAATGAGCGATTATAGTCCCTCTACAAAAATATTTGAACTGATGATAATGTTTATGATATTTGACATGACTGTGACAATTACAGTGACAGTTACTAATGTTTTTTGATTCCAACAAGTTTATGTTCAGTATTTATGCACGGCTGTCCTAACGGCGACGCACATATTATTGTGAACATACAGAGCTATCACTACAGGCCGCCAGACGCTGATGCGTATGTTGGGAAGATGGTCTGAACACCTATGGACGTGTCCGGGGTGCAAGCATGATACCCCAAATGATAACTAGCTAACTTACTAACTAAATAACTAAACTAACTAACTAACTAATCTTTGGAGAGACAGGCGCAACAACAGAGACAACCTACGGGGACAACCAGCGGGGACAATCAACCGGGACAAACAATAGGGACAACAAACAGGGACAATTAACAGGGAAAACCAACGGACAACCAATGGGACAACAAAGGGGGACAATCAACAGGGACAACCAACGAGTATAACAAACAGGGAAAATCAATAGGGACAACCAAAAGGTACAACACAGATGAAAAATCCACAGGAAAAACCAGTGGGGTCAACCAACAGGTACAACCAACGGGGACATTCAACAGGGAGAACCAACTAGGACAACTAACTAGGTCAACCAACAGGTACAACCAACGGGGACATTCAACAGGGAGAACCAACTAGGGCAACCTTACTAGGACAACCAACTAAGACAACCAACTAAGACAACCAACAGAGACAACCAAAAGAGACAACCAACAGAGACAACCAACAGAGACAACCAACAGAGACAACCAACAGAGACGACCAACAGAGACAACCAACAGAGACAACCAACAGAGACAACCAACAGAGACAATCAACAGAGACAACCAACAGAGACAACCAACAGAGACAACCAACAGAGACAACCAACAGGGACAACCAACAGAGACAACCAACAGGGACAACCAACAGGGGCAACCAACAGGGACAACCAACAGAGACAACCAACAGGGACAACCAACAGAGACAACCAACAGGGACAACCAACAGGGACAACCAACAGGGACAACCAACAGGTACAACCAACTGCCAGGCTGTTTGACTCCTGCATGGAGATTAGTGACCTGTGGACTGACCCCGAGGACGGTGAAGTCGTGTTTTTATCAAATACCGTCAATTATCACTTATAATCATTAACAAATTTTAGGTAATCAATATCATAGTTCACAATCATAAATCATCAATTATAATCATTAACAAATATTAGCAAATCAATATCATAAATCACAACCACTGACATATGCCTGGGTCATTGACAGTAAGGTGAGTGACCTGGCTACGAGGAAAACAATCAACCCTGAGAAATAATGGGGCGGGTGTGAGTGGAAGACCCCAGGGGGGATGGGGAGAAAGAGAGTTTTAGGCTGGAGTGTTGTGTGAAGGCAGGAGACAAAAAAGTCAGTGAGAGCAGAGACCGACTGAGGTTGGGTTTGTGTGAAGTCAAGGGACTTCAGGGAGTGGAGTTTTAGACACCGAACGAGTCGGGAGTCCGGTAGTCGACGGAGAACTGTGTTGTGTGATTCTCCGAGCTGTGAATGCCGTCCTAAAACCCAGAGTGGGTTACATAGTGAGCAGAGGCTCCGACCCAGTGGGTTGGTCGTATTGTGTGAGATCCAGCCGTGGATAGTAGCTGGACTAAATGTCTATGAATTTTAGATGCAGCAGGCCGTGAGAAGGCATTGATGTGTGCGTGTAGAGTTGTGAGGAATATATATCTCTTCGGTGGATTACATTGTGTTCTGGATTTATAAACATGTTCCGTTTGTCCGTGGGTCTGTGTTATTTCTGTATTAAAGGATTATGTGCGCCAAAATCGATCTTGTTTACTGACTGGTGAATGTGCACTGCGGGGGTGAGTCATAGTGTAAGACAGTGAGAGAGCTCAATTGACACACCAGGAGTATCGTTACCTAGACAACGACCATCACACGCCCTTATCATCAAGGAAATCGTGTGATAACTGGGAGCTCGTCGCTTAGTAAAGAGTGTCTGACAGCTGCATTCGGTCAAGGAACACCGTGCAATATTGAGATATATGTGGGCTCTTCGCTGAAAGAGAGGAGTTATTATCTGTGACTTCGTTCCATCAAACTAGTCAGCGCGCGGGGAAAATACGTGGCAGAAATCACAAGCGAACAGTCAGTTCACGTCAAGTTCACTACAGGTGAATTGGATACCAACCATATCGCTGAAGCGAGCGGGGGTGTCAGAGAATTAACGCAGCACAGATCAACCGGGAGAGTCTACTACGGTGACGGGTGTAGTCACTAGTCACAAACAGCACGGAATGTCGAGTTGAGAGGCCAGGCGCATGTGTTTATAGGTCAAGAGACAGAAGAGCCAGCAGACAGCACAGGTAAAAGTCGCGTGGAAAAAACCGTGTTTGCGACAAGAGCAAGACAGGTCAGTTGGACATTATCGCTGTCGGTGATAAAGACAGGAGTGGAAATTCAAGATAGTGACAGGTGTGTGTGGCGAGGGAACGCACTGTGTTGTCGCAAGTTGACTGGTCAAGATTTGTCGACGCAGTTAATAGGACGGGTGGAGACACCAGCGTCCAGGTACTGGGGAAGTACATGTTTGAAAAACAGAGAAAATTGGCAGTCGCTGATTCACCGAAAAGAGTGAACGACGGGGTAGAGTTACGTTACCCCTACCACAGCCGTGCGGGGGCAGAAGTGGAAAGTGTTTGTGTCTGACGGAAAAGTTTCCGGGCATTTTACAGACAGATTAAGTGTGACTTTCCACGGAGTTAAAAGAGCAGCCGGGTGGGGTTGTCAAGGTTGTGTGGAAACTGTTTTTATGGAGGAATTTTTCACTGAGGGTGATAAAGAGAAATTGAGGTGACATTGTGAGTTGGGGTGGAAGGAGTAAAGGTACTCAGGAAAATTTCCACGGCCTATTGTGGTCAAGATGACTCATTGTGAATGAACAAAACATGGTTGTTTTGAAAGAAAGCCAGACTTTATGTGCGTCTTTGTTCACTCCCTTTGTGACCATTAATCTGTTATGAGCAAACATTTTACAACGAAGTGTCATCTCCGCAACGAAGGTAGAAAGACGTTTGGATTATTACTTTGGGGCCACCACGTCCAAGGAAAGTACAATAACGTGACGGACTGTGTCGAGACAGAACATTGTGGATAATCAATCATCATCTTCAATTTTTTCGACGGTTTGAACTTGTGATCACCACGTAAAATTAAGTCACCACGTAACAAATTTGGAATATCGTAGACATTTCGGAACATTTACCAATATACATTCCCAGCATATTGTGAAAAATTATTAAAATAAGAACTTTTGGCGACGGATCAATAAGGACATATTTATCGGCCAACCAGTTGGGCATTTTGTTTGCTCTCTCATGGTCTTAACTGTCGTTATCGTTTGTCTATATATATATATATATATATATATATATATATATATATATATATATATATATATATATATATATATATATATATATATATATATATATATATGGATATGTTATTACATGTAGTTGTTTATAGGCACTTTTTGCGATCTCTATCTACATCAGGATAGGCCTTGTGAAACGTGGGTATTTCTGGTGCTTAAGATATTGGTTTGTAAGGAAAACGTTAATGAGTTAGCGTGTCGTGCAGTGGCATTGGAATAGGCCTAACCAATATCTAGAGCCGAGTTGTCTGACGTCAGATTTGTGTATATTTTTATGCTATAATTTTTTTTCCCCTTTCTCTTTCTTCTTTTCGTTATATTTACATATGATATTTGTTGTGTTTGGATATATGTTATTATTGTGATCTTTCGTCATTTCTGCTGTCTAGTGGTCTTTGTCAGTTTATATATTACGCGCACTGTGGGTGTCCCTATACAAGCTTGTGGTTGTTACTGTAGTTTATTTCTTTGTGATCACCGTCTCCGTGTACTTGGCTGGTGAGTCTAACGTTTTATAGACAACATTTACCGTTATCATTCATTCGTTTTGTATATGTATATATATGTATGTTTATATATATTTCCAGAGTTTTTTTTACAGCTATTGCTGATATATGTGAGGGAGTATAGGTAATACCCCCCCCCCTCACTACCTAGTGCTTATAGAGTGACTGGGTGAGTACAGAGTGATATTTTAGCACTAAGAATGTACGTACACAGGGAGTGCTAGTGTACTTAGGGAAGGCACACAAAGACTAGTAGCAGAGTCTTTACATTTATAATTGGATGACAGATAGCAACGTGTCCACAAGTATAAGATGCCTACTTTAATGGAATATATTGAAGCAGGTGAACGGTTAGGCCTGAAAGGTAAAGAGTTACAGGAGTTTGCAGAAGCAAAATTGAAAGAAGTTCAGCACTGGGAAAGAGAAAAGAGGCATAATGAACGCGAGGCAAAACGCCTGCAGGAAGAGAAAGAGACACAATTGAAACTAGAAATGACACAACTGGAACTTGAAAAGTTAAAACAAACAAATGCGGTGGAAATCGAGAAAGAGAAGATTAAAATTGAAGCTGAAATTGCACTCAGAAAACTAGAACTATCTTCGAAGGGTCAAAGTGAGGAAAACAGAAGACCTTCGCAGTCGTCACAGAGACTAAAACTGCCATATTTTACGGACCGGGACAACCTTGAGGCCTATCTTTCGAGATTCGAATCATCTGTGAAAACTCTAGGCATCCCGGAAGCAGAATATGCGATGCTGCTGGGCGAATATTTAACGGGTAAAGCCCCAGATACAATGTTTAATTTACCTGTGGAAGAAAGAAACAACTACACTATTTTGCGTCAACGTCTGCTTACGAAGTTCCAACTAACTGAGCATGGATACAGAACAAAGTTTAGACAGTTAGGGCCAGAGACAAATCAAGATTTCACAGATTTTGTTAACACTGTAAAGAATACATTTAACAAATGGATGGAGCTCGCAGAAGTAGGGAAAGATTTTAATAAATTAGTAGATTTAGTGTTAAGAGACAAAGTATTAGCTTCATGTAATACTAACTTAGTGGCTTTCTTTGAGGAACGTAAGCCAAAGGACATAGACACAATGTCACAGTTAGGGCAAAATTACATGACTGCACATCCTAACGTATCTATTGGTAGACAATTTAGTGAGGAAATAGTTTGTGCAGCGTACACTAAACAGGACCAGAATCCAGTCATCAGACCAAGGGCGAAAAGTGTGGATTCAGCACAGAAAGGTTAGCAGCAAGAACTTCAAGATAATGGTTTCCGTGGCAACCATTTTAGTAGAGCAGGACGGTACCCACACAAAAGGGGGAATTTCCAGAGACGTCCAAATAGTTATGCCGGATGCTGGAATTGTGGGAGCTGGAGACACAAAATGGCAGATTGTGATGCACAACCATCAGATGGACCAACGAACAAACAGGCTGTTTGACTCCTGCATGGAGATTAGTGACCTGTGGACTGACCCCGAGGACGGTGAAGTCGTGTTTCATCAAATACCGTCAATTATCATTTATAATCATTAACAAATATTAGGCAATCAATATCATAGATCACAATCATAAATCATCAATTATCATTAACAAATATTAGCAAATCAATATCATAAATCACAACCACAAATCGCAATCATCGATCATAAAGAGTAGAAGCTCTTACCGTTGCATCCCAGCGTTGCGGCTCGTTGTCTGTAAGTGACAGCCGGATCCACGGAGGCCCCACCTACGTCCATTGGCCCTCTCCCTTGGCATGCTTGGATCTGGCCCGCATACCAACTGTATTGAGAGTGCATAATATGAGCAGGCTGTCGCCAAGAGCAGTTTACACATACAATTTCACATCAATAGCCTGTCAATCAGTCAGTCAGTCAGTCAGTCAATCAGTCAGTCAGTCAGTCAGTCAGTCAGTCAGTCAGTCAGTCAGTCAGTCAGTTAGTTAGTTAGTTAGTTAGTTAGTTAGTTAGTTAGTTAGTTAGTTAGTTAGTTAGTTAGTTTGCTTGCTTGTTATTTAGTTAGTTTGTTTGTTAGTAGGTTCTGGCTGGTTGGTTGGTTGGTTGGCTGGCTGGCTGGTTGATTGGTTGGTTGGCTGGCTGGTTGTTTGGTTGGTTGGTTGTTTGATTGGTTGATTGGTTGGTTTGGCTGGCTGGCTGGTTGGTTGGTTGGCTGGCTGGCTGGCTGGTTGATTGGTATGTTGGTTGGTTGGTTGGTTGGTTGGTTGGTTGGTTGATTGGTTGGTTGGTTGGTTGGTTGGTTGGTTGGTTGGTTGTTTGGTCAACAGAAACGGATCATTCTCGTTGTACATGTAATAACATGTCCACAAGTGCCCAGATCCCTTCCCCACTATCTCCCCCAGCGTGTAGCCACTGACGACACCAGTTCTGTGCTGGTGGACTGTTCTTCTGTGGCTGCCCGCCTGATGCTCTAGTCCAGCTTGACCCCGCTGGATTCGATGTTCTGGCAGTTAGGTCAAGGTCGGACAATCACATCCATCACTTGATTCGTTTACTCGTCCTTCTTCTCTGAGAGCTTCAGGACGTCAGCCTGGTTCATGATGAGTGTTGATGATTGATCTCATATGTTGATGTTTGATCTGTTATGTTGATGATTGATATCATATGTTGATGATTGATCTGCTATGTTGATGATTTGTTTGTTGTGTTTTTAAATGGTCAGTTATAATAATTAATCATATATCATAATACTGAATGATAAATTATCATGATGAATGATCTATTATGTTGATGAATGATCTATTACGTTGATGAGTTATTTATTATGTTGGTGAATGATCTATTATGTTGGTGAATGATCTATTATGTTGATGAGTGATCTGTTAGGTTGATGATGAATGATCTATTATTTTGATTAATGATCTATTATTTTGTTGATAATAATAATAATGAAGGATCATCAATTTTGAAGATAGAAGTTCAGACTGCTCTTAACCATACGAAAACTAGCAAGACCCAGGGTCCAGACAACATCATAACAGAAATGATCCATGCCCTAGAGGAATATGAAATAGATCAAGTCACCAGACTGCTGAACACAACATATAATTCTGGAGATATGCCTCCTGAATTATGTAATTCTATATTTATTGCAAGCCACGCCCGAAGAAATCAGGAGCCTTGGAATATGATCAACATCAAACAATTAGTATAATGAGCCACATCACGAATATTTTGCTAAGAACCATCATGCAAAGAGTCGGGAAGAAAATGCAACCAGAAATACGAGAAAAAAAATGTTTGTTTGTAGAAGACAAGGGTGCAGTAAATGCTGTGTATATACTGAGAACAGTAATTGAACGTTCTATAGAAGTAAACAAATACCTACACCTTTGCTTTATTGACTACACACATTTTTTCCATAAAGTGAGACATGTTAACATGATGAAGATGCTTGTAGATCTACAAACTGATGGTAAAGACCTTATACTTGTAAAAAACGTACATTGGAAACAACAAGCTGCCATAAAGATTAATAATTAATGATGTCAATATCAGCCTATTAAGATAGGTGTGAGACAGGGATGTGTAATGTCTCTGGATCTGTTTTCCCTGTACAGTGAAAATAATTTGAAAAATGTAGAAGATATGAAAGGAATCATCATTGGAGGAAGAAACATAAATAACATTAGATATGCGGATGATACAGTATTCATTGCAGACAATGAGCAGGATCTGCAACATTTAGTAGATGCGGTTGTTGCACACAGTGAACAACTGGGGTTAGAATTAAATTGTAAGAAGGCACAGATTATGGTCGTCACTAGGAAGAAGGAAATACCACAGTGGAACATACAAGTAAATGAGAATATCTCGAAACAGCCATAACATGTAATGGGAGATACCTCGAAGAGATTAGAATAAACATCGCCATGTCGAAGTTAGCCTTTTGCAAAGTGGAAAACATACTGACCAATAAAAAGATGTCACTTGCAACGAGAAATTGAGTGTTGAGGTGCTACATAGAACCTGTGCTTCTGTGTGGATGTGAAACGTGGACAATGAGCAGACAAGCTGAAAAACATCTGATGGCTGTGGAAATGTGGTTTCTGAGGAAAATGCAAAGAATACCATGGACAAACAGAAACATTAATGACCAAGTCCTACAAGAAACACGTGAAAACAGTAAACTGATTACAGAAATTAGGCGTAGACGGTCAATTTCTGGAGAGGTTATGAGAAGAAATACACTGGAGAACTTGGTGACCACAGACAAGATCGAGGGGAAGAGAACAAGGGGAAGGCAGAGAAGTAAATACCTGGATGGTATATCCACGTGATATGGTCAAGACAAGAACACTGATCTTATCCACGACTCTGGTGATCGAGTGAGATAGCAAAACATGACCGCGCACGCTTTTCGGCATGGCACTTGATCGTGATGAGTCATCTTTTATGTTGATGAATGATCCTTTAGTTTGATGAATGATCTATTATGTTGATGAATGATCTATTATGTTGATTAGTGATCAATGATGAGATTGGTTTCTAAGGTACCTGTAAACACCTGACCTGGCTGTCCGACTCACCTGCATCGCTCAGAATCTTGGACATCAGGTGGAGGGGCTAGCGGTTTGTAGCGACAGCCCGCAATGGTTATAGTTCCACTCTCACCGTTGCCTGGCGCTGGGAGACAAGAACACAGATGTCACAAGTCACAGTGAGATGTCACTCTAGACCAGTGTTTCCCAACGTGGGGCCCACGCCTAATGTGGATAACCAAATGTATTCATAAACTGAGCTATTGTAGTATTTGGATACTGATTTACTTACAGTTAAATCAGTTTAGTTTAGTCGATGGATCAACATCACGGCACACGGTTTAATCCATAAGTGCTCCGTTTTCCTCCTAACTCAAACCTGAGTCTGGAGAAACTCAGCTCAATGCACGAACTCCGTTGCATCGGCGAGGATCCTGAAATACTTTGTGTAGATTTTTAACTCGAAATTTTGCCCGGGCAGCGCCGTTATGCTACTCTTTTTCCATTTCCAACTGCCAAGGGATTTTTTACGTGCGCAACAATACACACGGGCGTCGGATCTCACTACCCAGAGACCAGGGGAAATTTTATTGCTGGAAGTCCAGGTGCATTTTTTAAATAAATCCCGGTCCTCACCGGGGCCTGAACCCGGGACCTCCAGCACTCGAGGCGGACACCATATCTCGAGACCACGCAGCCCCCCGCCCCCCCCCCCCCAGTTAAATCAGATTCATAGCATTCTATACTGAAATCATATCTCTGTGGCTTCTAGTTTCTTTCTATTCTTGTAATCATAAACATTGCACATATTTTAAAACTAGTAGTTCGGCATGGTTTACTCACTTAGCCACTAAATCAAAAACTCTAATAATGACTAGAACACCATGTCAATAACTCTTTGTACACCAATAATAACTAAGTAACTAACGTAGATCTATCACTAATGAATCAATAAATATTTGTACATATCTATAAGCAAACAAAAACCATAACTATAATTTTATTTTAAAACCAGCAACCTACTGCTAGCGCATCAACAAATATTCACACTGATCTATAACTACTGTGCTAATACACTTGGGTGCCGGTCTCTCTGGCTGTGGGGTTACAACACTTTCTCTCTGTAATCCCGTTTATCACGCAGAGTCTCGTAGCGGAGCGAGAGCTGAGGCGGTTCGACCCCCGCTCGTGACTTGCGGGATACTGAGCCGGCCGCTCAGAAAGCAATGGCAAACTACTGAGCGTAATCTTGCCAAGAGATCAACATACAGCTGAAAGATGCTGGTGTTGACAGCTAAGTCCTGTAAAAGGATATGCTTAAAAAAAAAAAATACACTTGGACACAACTTCAGCAAATTAATGAAAGGGCTAGCTTTGATACTGCTGCATTAAAACTAAGAGCACATCAATGCCAAAAATATTGACACACGACTAATTTCATTACTGCTGTCTTTTTCTGACACTGTTTCTGAGCTATCAGCTGAGGGCTGCCTGCAGGATGGTGGCATAGTGTTCAAGTGTCACCTTGGCATCGTACTGCTCGCTCAGGCCCAGCATGCTCGTGTTAGCACTGTTGTATGAGTAGAGGATGTCCAGGTTAGTTAGTCTTTCCTCTTGAGCCTAAGGCGGCGCATAGGGCAGAAGTCCTGTCTCTCCATGCTTGGCGGTTCGCTGCTACCTGTTGTAGATCTTGGATATTTACTTGGCCATTGAATGAGCCTTCTCTAATGATGGTTCTACGCAGGGTCTCTCTTGGTCTTCCCCGTTTTCTTTTCCCTACTGGTGACCATATGAGGGCTTGATAGGGGAGTCTTGACTTGTCCATTCTGAGTACATGGCCAATGTAGTTCCAACGGCGTCTTCTTATGAAATTGGATACTGTATCTTGCTTAGTCTCTTGTCTTATTTGCGAATTGGTTCTGAAGTCTGTCCAGTGGATGTTTAGAAGTCTTCTAAGACATTTGTTCTCAAAATTGTCTAATTTTTTATCTAAAGCTACCGTTGATTTCCAACTTTCACATCCATACGTTAACACTGGAATCACACAAGAGTTGAAGATTTTAAGTTTTGTGTGTTTGCTGAGTGTCTTTGACTTCCAGATGTTTGACAGTTTATTGAAGGCACTAGATGCCAGTGCGATTCTAGATGATATTTCTGGTGTTGAGTCCCCTGTAGATGTCATTTTGCTTCCCAAGTATGTAAAGCTGTTGACTTTTTCAAGAACGTAGCTGTTCAATTTGGTGTCATCTGAACTGTTGGTAAGATCAATAGTCTTTGTTTTTGTGGTGTTAATTTGGAGACCAATTTGCCCTGAAACATTTTGGAGGTGGTTTATTTTCTCTTGGGCATCCGGGTGTGTTGAACTCAAAAGCACTATGTCGTCGGCAAAGTCCAGGTCTTCTAGAATTTTGTCAACCCAATGGATACCCATATTTGTGTTGTTTGTGCATTTGCGCATGACCCAGTCGATAGCTATTCCAAAAAGCATCGGTGATAAGACACAACCCTGTTTCACTCCTGTTTCGACTGAGAACCAGTCAGAGTTGCCTGTTTCTGTTCTTACGCAGCAACGTGTTTCTTTGTAGAAAGATTTTATGACGTTGGTATATTTGGTAGGAAAACCATAGATGTTAAGTAGATTCCAAAGTGAAGGACGGTGGATACTGTCGAAGGCTTTTTGAAAGTCGACAAAGTTGCTGATTAATTTCGACTGGAATTCTACGGAGTCTTCAATGATTATTCTGAGGGTGAAAATGTGGTCTATGCATGACCGTTTTGGTCTGAAGCCTGCTTGTTCTTCTCTGAGCCTTTCATCTATCGCCTTTTTCAATCTCTCAAGTAACATGCTACAAAAAAGTTTTCCTGGTACTGATAATAGAGTGATACCACGCCAATTATTGCAATCAGACATATCGCCCTTTTTAGGCAGTTTGAAAATTACACCATCTATCCACTGGTGTGGTGGGGATTCGCTTTGCCAGATTTCATTGATCAGCTGTAACAAACGTTGTAAGGTGTTCTCATCTGCTGCTTTGAGCATTTCTCCTGAGATTTCATCTTCACCAACAGCTTTGTTGTTCTTCAATTTTTTGATGGCTGCTTTAATCTCTTCCATGGTGAATGCCTCGCAGGAGGCATCTAGTGGGGGCATAGTAATTTCTCCATCCAGGTTCGGAACAGTGTCAGGCTGCGGTCTATTTAATATTTCTTTGAAATGTTCTGCCCATCGTTGCTTTTGAAGGTCATCGGATAACAATTTCCAGGTCTTGGAAGGATTTCACAGCTGATTTCAGATTGATCATGGCACAGCTCTCGGAGAAAATAGCAAGGCCATATTGTTCTCTTTTCCGAGCATATTCTCCAACTGCAGACAGAAAGTCTTCTTCCAGTATGCTTTCCAAAGCAAAGTGGGTTGTGACCAAATTGGAATATTAGTTGAGCTCAAACACAAATGGCAGTGACAGACTAGGGTATTGCTTGCTTGCTTGCTTGTGTTCGTTGGCTTGAGCTCCAACGGGGTATAATTTCACATCTCCATTTTCCTCATGCATTTTCATTTAGAATTTAAGGCTTTTTACTACAGCCTGTGTTGTAAGAGTAGAAGAACGAAGATAGGCGAGTTGAACCTCGAAGCCTCAGTCAACCTCGCCAGAAGCATCATGATCGTAGCCTAAGGACCGATAGGTTTTACGAAGAAATCATTACGAAATTATTGAGTAAACACAGTAAGTACATTTTCAAAACATATAATGGAGAATTGAAATTCAAGTACAAAATAATTTTAATGAAAGAATTTTCTATATTATTTTAATTATTAGTAATTAACTAAATTTAGTGAGATCCTTACGCTTGATGCTTGCTGTAAAGAGATTTTATGTCATGTTCTAATTTAGTTAACTTTAGTCTCAAGTCTCCCCGTTTTGTTATATCCAACCGATTTTTTCCATTTTTGAATTACCCCCCTTAACAGTCGAATAGCTCCCCCTGTGGGGAGTGGGCCCCACGTTGGGAAACACTGCTCTAGACAGCTTAAGGCTCTAAATAGTTATACAAGTCTCTAGATAGTGACAAAATATTCTAGATAATGACAGAATATTCTAGATAGTGACAAAATATTCTAGATAGTGACAAAATGCCAGAGGTCAATGACAATTGCATTATGTAATGTATGATCACGTGAGTTTTCCATTAGAACAAAATAACCAGACTGGTAAATATTTGTCCATTATAACAAATAGCCAGCCTGGGAAATGACTGTACATTACAACAAATAACCAGACTGATAAATATCTGTACATTATAACAAATAACCAGTAGGATAACTATCTCTCCATTATAGCAAATAAGTAGTATGATAAATATCTCTCCATTATAATAAATAAACAGACTGATAAATATCTCTCCATTATAACAAATAACCAGACTGATAAATATCTCTCCATTATAACAAATAACCAGACTAAGAAATATAAGCACTTCACAAAAAAGAAAAGTTGAAAATAAAACAATATAAGTGAATAGCACAAAGATGCGTTGCTAGAGGATTGTGGTCTGGGTGGAAGAAAGGTTGGGGGGGGGGTGGAAGAAAGGTTGGGGGGGGGGGTGGAGGGTGTGACTGTGAACTATTATAATACAGTCACAGTGTCAACAAGGGACATATTCTATAACTACATGGTCGTTCAGCTGTCTACAGCCGGGATTGTGAAGTGTAGCAATTATTCTGTTCCAAAGTGGACAACATGTGCACATAATCAACATCATATTAACAAGAAGGTAATGTTAATGTTGTCACAATATGAATCTGTGAGGCCAATGACTGGACATACTGGAGGACAAGTTCTGGGACAAGAGAACAGGAGGAAATCATATGACAGTCTACAAGGCATCAGCATGCAAGGATGAACTGATGCTGAATTAAAGAGAGTGAGTGAGATGAGCCGACGGAGGAAGGGCGAGATCTGACTTTAGCCCACACGATGACTGGCCTGATGGGCTGACGGAGGAGGGACGTGATCTGACTCTAGCCCACATACTGATTGGCCTGACGGGCTGATGGACGAGGGACGTGATCTGACTCTAGCCCACATACTGACTGGTCTGATGGGCTGACGGACGAGGGGCGTGATCTGATTCTAGCCCACACGATGACTGGCCTGATGGGCTGACGGAGGAGGGACGTGATCTGACTCTAGCCCACACGATGACTGGCCTGATGGGCTGACGGAGGAGGGACGTGATCTGACTCTAGCCCACACGCTGACTGGTCTGATGGCGACCACTACTGACACAACTGACCTGGTGGGTTGTTCTCGGGTCTAGTTTCGTCTGCAGCTCCTGCATGATCAAGATAAACGAATGCTTTTGAAATATGACATTATGCCATATACATAGATTAGTTAATGTGACATTATGACATATGTATAGAGTTGTTAACTTGACATTATGACATGTGCATCATCATCCTCATCATCCTCCACTTCTGCCGTCAAGCGCCGTGCGAAGGACCTATTTGCGCTCCAGAGCCCGGTGGGCGGCACTGGATAGTATCATTCCGTGTGATTGTACAATGTCTCTGATGTCGTCAATCCATTGTCTTCTTGGGTGTCCTCTTGGTCTCGTCGCAGATGATCTTTGATGTAAGGCCAGTGATGGTAGTTGTTGGTGGTGCATTCTAACGACATGGCCAAACCACTTGATCTTCTATCTTTCTGTAAATGTGGCACAAGGTGTTGGTCCCACTGTCTGACATGTGCATAGAGTTAGTAAATATGACATTGGGAAATGTGTATAGAGAAGTGTGGAGGCCCTCTCACAGACGGGCATCAGAATTCCACCATAGTCTGAAGTGTGGACGCCCTCTCACAGACGGCTTTCAGAATTCCACCATAGTCTGAAGTGTGGACGCCCTCTCACAGACGGCTTTCAGAATTCCATCATAATCTGAAGTGTGAACGCCCTCTCACAGACGTACATCATATTCTCATCATAATCTGAAGTGTGGACGCCCTCTCACAGACGTACATCATATTCCCATCATAATCTGAAGTGTGAACGCCCTCTCACAGACGAACATCATATTCCCATCATAATCTGAAGTGTGGACGCCCTCTCAGATTCCCGACATTGCTGTGCAAATCGCAGTTCACGTGACCATATTATTATCTTGCCAAATGGGCTGCTTCTAAATAAAACATGTTTTGGAGAGTTTAGCTAGGGCAAGTTTGCTGTATGTGAACTGGAAAAGCGAGACAAGACACGATGAAACCCTCGGTGTGGTTGAATATTGAGAGAGTATTGCTGCCGTTCGCTCTGGTTGGCGTAGTTAAGTCTATTCCGGTACGCATGACGAATTTGCAAGTTTAGAACTGACTCAGCTTCACGCAGGCCTGCCACATGCAACAGTTTACATCGAGATAAGCCCAAATGTCTACTACCTCCACTTAACTCAAGCGACCCTCAGTTGCTGTCTTATTACTGAGTTCCAGTATATCGTCTGTTGCAGCTGGTAGCGTGATGCACAGCAGTAGCTTGGGTACCGGGCATTTCCCCAAGATCTGTCTTCTCACTCCACATGGGGGATACGACCAGAAAGCTGGTTTTTCTTCCCATCCTCGTGGTCGGACGGAGAGGAGGTGCCAATGAATCAGACCGCAGATGTGTAATTATTCCTCCCCTATAATCTATCTTCCCATCCTCGTGGTATAAAATTTGGTGGAACTGCGGTAAAGCTGTGAAAGTTTAAACAATATATAATGACACAAAGTAGTGCAGCTTTACATAACAGAGTTACGACACATACAGAACGTTGCGGCGGTTAGCCTTCATCAGCAAACAAACACATTCACAAACACAACATACAGTCAAGGAAAACTCCTGTGACTACATTAGAAGGTGATGACAGGGCGAGAGGAACAAATGAATGGGAAAATGGAAGCAATGAAGAGGAAACGAGAATTGACAAAATGTTAATTGAAAAGAATGTTAGTCGAAGAAAATGTTTAATAGAAAAACTTTATAGTAGGACGGAGAGGAGGTGCCAATGAATCCGACCGCAGATGTGTAATTGTTCCTCCCGTAAAATATGTCTCCGTGCCGAAGACGTTAAGGACGCAGTTCGTAATCCCGGAAACCACATTTGCGTGCGATTTGGCAGCAGACCGCTTTGCGTTGGTTTTTATAGAATGGTATGTCCGGTTGTCCAGAACGTAATGGCACACTACTGAGCGTAAACTTGCTACGAAATTACAAACAGCCAAATAAAGCTGGGTTTGACTGCGACGCCCTGTAAAGGATATGCAACTAAATTAACTTAAAACCTGCAAGGGTGATATTCATGGCACAGAGATTTCACATTCTAGCCATCTTATCTTGTAGCAACAGAACCGTTATGCTTCACCATAACTTCAACAACAGGAAATCACCAGCCGTGATCAGACAGTCAAATACCCCACTTGTGAAGGCAATAAATGTGTTCATCGCAACAAGCTGAAGGTTCTCTCTAGACCAGTGTTTCCCAACGTGGGGCCCACGCCCCACAGGGGGGCAATTCGACTGTTAAGGGGGGCAATTCGAAAATGGAAGAAATCGGCTGAATATAACAAAACGGGGAGACTTGACACTGAAGTTAACTAAATTGGAACCTAACATAAGATCTCTTTGCAGCAAGCATCAAGCGCAAGGATCTCACTAAATTTAAATAATAAATAATTACTAATAATTAAAATAATATAGAAAAATCTTTCATTAAAATTATTTTGTACTTGAATTTCAGTTCTCCATTATATGTTTTGAAAATATACTTACTGTGTTTGCTCAATAATTACCTAGTGATTTCTTCCTAAAACCTATCATTCAAGTTTCTTTAGTGAACATTTCAATTTTTGAATATTAAAAATAATGTATATGTTGAGGGGGGGGGCGTGGGGCAGGGGAGGGGGGCAATATGAATTTTAGAAAGGCTTAAGTGGGGCATGGTACAAAAAAGGTTGGGAAACACTGCTCTAGACAAAACAGCAGGCGCAGATTGGAACCGCATTCCCCTAGTGGTGAGTGTGAACAGAGGTGTAATGCAGTACATTTCACAGCAGTTAAAATAACAGGCTAGAGCAGGTTGTGGGGAGGACAAGAACTGTACTAAAATACCCACAGTTAACTCATGAAGACTTGTCTGGGCAGATCAAGACACTAGTGTCAGGTTTACAACTGTTAATTAGCGACGTGTCAGTGTCCAGGTTCTGTGTCTGAGTCTTCGGGTCCATGACAACCGCAGCTCAGTTCCCGGGATCTGAGTGTCAATGTGGACCCTTTCCCCCAGCGAACGCTTCAGCCGATAATCTGGTTCACATCCCAAACAATCTGATGTGCCTGTTACTTTGATTCCGGTCATCATTGAACTGAATGTGTCTGTCATAGCTTAGATATAAGTAGCATCTAGGTGCGGACAATCCTACCTGCCCCTGATACACCAGCGAGTTGTGTGCTTGTCGGTGGCAGTGTTGTGTCATTAGTTGTATCTATCTGCTGCATATCGCTAGCGCTGATTAACGAAATAGTGTTCAACTTACTGAAACTCGTGTTCACCTGATTGAAACTGGTGTTCGGCTGACTGAAACTAGTGTTCACCTGATTGAAACTGGTGTTCGGCTGACTGAAACTGGTGTTCAACTGATTGAAACTGGTGTTCGGCTGACTGAAACTAGTGTTCAACTGATTGAAACTGGTGTTCAACTGATTGAAACTGATGTTCAGCTGACTGAAGCTGGTGTTCAGCTGATTGAAACTAGTGTTCAACTGATTGAAACTGGTGTTCGGCTGACTGAAACTGGTGTTCAACTGACTGAAACTAGTGTTCAGCTGACTGAAACTGGTGTTCAACTGATTGAAACTGATGTTCAGCTGACTGAAACTGGTGTTCAACTGACTGAAACTAGTGTTCAACTGATTGAAACTAGTGTTCAGCTGACTGAAACTAGTGTTCAACTGACCGAAACTAGTGTTCAACTGATTGAAACTGGTGTTCAGCTGACTGACACTGGTGTTCAACTGACTGAAACTGGTGTTCAGCTGACTGAAACTGATGTTCAGCTGACTGAAACTAGTGTTCACCTGATTGAAACTGGTGTTCGGCTGACTGAAACTGGTGTTCAACTGGTTGAAACTGGTGTTAAACTGATTGAAACTGATGTTCAGCTGACTGACACTAGTGTTCAACTGATTGAAACTGGTGTTCAACTGATTGAAACTAATGTTCAGCTGACTTAAGCTAGTGTTCAACTGATTGAAACTAGTGTTCAACTGATTGAAACTGGTGTTCGGCTGACTGAAACTGGTGTTCAACCGATTGAAACTGGTGTTCAACTGATTGAAACTGATGTTCAGCTGACTGAAACTGGTGTTCAACTGACTGAAACTAGTGTTCAACTGATTGAAACTAGTGTTCAGCTGACTGAAACTAGTGTTCAACTGACTGAAACTAGTGTTCAACTGATTGAAACTGGTGTTCAGCTGACTGAAACTGGTGTTCAACTGACTGAAACTGGTGTTCAGCTGACTGAAACTGATGTTCAGCTGACTGAAACTAGTGTTCACCTGATTGAAACTGGTGTTCGGCTGACTGAAACTGGTGTTCAACTGGCTGAAACTGGTGTTCAACTGATTGAAACTGATGTTCAGCTGACTGACACTAGTGTTCAACTGATTGAAACTGGTGTTCAACTGATTGAAACTAATGTTCAGGTGACTTAAGCTAGTGTTCAACTGATTGAAACTAGTGTTCAACTGATTGAAACTGGTGTTCGGCTGACTGAAACTGGTGTTCAACTGACTGAAACTAGTGTTCAACCGATTGAAACTGGTGTTCAACTAATTGAAACTGATGTTCAGCTGACTGAAACTGGTGTTCAACTGACTGAAACTAGTGTTCAACTGATTGAAACTAGTGTTCAGCTGACTGAAACTAGTGTTCAACTGACTGAAACTAGTGTTCAACTGATTGAAACTGGTGTTCAGCTGACTGAAACTGGTGTTCAGCTGACTGAAACTGGTGTTCAGCTGACTGAAACTGATGTTCAGCTGACTGAAACTGGTGTTCAGCTGACAGAAACTGGTGTTCGGCTGACTGAAACTGGTGTTCAGCTGACAGAAACTGGTGTTCAAATGATTGAAACTGGTGTTGGGCTGACTGAAACTCATGTTCAGCTGACTGAAACTAGTGTTCAACTGATTGAAACTGGTAGTCAGCTGACTGAAACTGGTGTTCAGTTGACTGACACTAGTGTTCAACTGACTGAAACTGGTGTTCAGTTGACTGACACTAGTGTTCAACTGACTGAAACTGGTGTTCAGCTGACTGAAACTGGTGTTCAACTGACTGAAACTGGTGTTCAACTGACTGAAAATGGTGTTCAACTGACTGAAACTAGTGTTCAGCTGACTGAAACTGGTGTTCAGCTGACTGAAACTGGTGTTCAGCTGACTGAAACTGGTGTTCAGCTGACTCAAACTGATGTTCAACTGACTTAAACTGGTGTTCAGCTGACTGAAACTGATGTTCAGCTGACTGAAACTGGTGTTCAGCTGACTGAAACTGATGTTCAACTGACTGAAACTGATGTTCAGCTGACTGAAACTGGTGTTCAACTTACTGAAACTGGTGCTCAGCTGACTGAAACTGATGTTCAGCTGACTGAAACTGATGTTCAGCTGACTGAAACTGGTGTTCAGCTGACTGAAACTGATGTTCAGCTGACTGAAACTGGTGTTCAGCTGATTGAAACTTGTGTTCAGCTGACTGAAACTGGTGTTCAGCTGACTGAAACTGGTGTTCAACTGATTGAAACCGGTGTTCAGCTGACTGAAACTGATGTTCAACTGACTGAAACTGGTGTTCGGCTGACTGAAACTGGTGTTCAACTTACTGAAACTAGTGTTCAGCTGAGAACACCTTTAACATATTCAAGAGTCTGTCCATTCACTTTAATTGTCAAGCTTGTCTTGGTGCTGTTTTTGTTGATAGCGCGGTGTTTGTTTTCTATATGGTTATGTTTACATATTGTCAGTTAATTTTGTTTTCACTTTTTGAATCATTCTTGGCGATCTTTTTATATTTCAGATAACAATAAGTCATCATCTGTGCCTCTGGTGTCATTGATTGATTCCAGTTTTGAGTCCTGATCTTCTCTATGTTCGCTTGAATATATTCTTTGTATATAAGATAGCTAAAAGTAGACGACATAATCTACACTCACACAATATAACTGGCAATAGACGACATAATCTACACACACACAATATAACTGGCAACAGGCGAAATAATCTACACTCATACAATATAACTGGCAACAGACAACATAATCTACACTCACACAATATAACTGGCAACAGACAACATAATCTACACTCACACAATATAACTGGCAATAGACGACATAATCTACACTCACACAATATAACTGGCAACAGGCGACATATTCTACACTCATACAATATAACTGGCAACAGACAACATAATCTACACTCACACAATATAACTGGCAACAGACAACATAATCTACACTCACACAATATAACTGGCAACTGACAACATAATCCACATTCACACAATATAACTGGCAACAGACAACATAATCTACACTCGCACAATATAACTGGCAACAGACAACATAATCTACACTCGCACAATATAACTGGCAACTGACGACATAATCTACACTCACACAATATAACTGGCAATAGACGACATAATCTACACTCACACAATATAACTGGCAACAGGCGACATAATCTACACTCATACAATATAACTGGCAACAGACAACATAATCTACACTCACACAATATAACTGGCAACAGACAACATAATCTACACTCACACAATATAACTGGCAACTGACAACATAATCCACATTCACACAATATAACTGGCAACAGACAACATAATCTACACTCGCACAATATAACTGGCAACAGACAACATAATCTACACTCGCACAATATAACTGGCAACTGACGACATAATCTACAATCACACAATATAACTGGCAACAGACAACATAATCTACATTCACACAATATAACTCGCAACAGACAACATAATCTACACTCGCACAATATAACTGGCAACAGACAACATAATCTACACTCACACAATATAAATGGCAACAGACAACATAATCTACATTCACACAATATAACTGGCAACAGACAACATAATCTACACTCGCACAATATAACTGGCAACTGACGACATAATCTACACTCACACAATATAACTGGCAATAGACGACATAATCTACACTCACACAATATAACTGGCAATAGACGACATAATCTACACTCACACAATATAACTGGCAACAGACGACATAATCTACACTCACACAATATAACTGGGAACACGCAACATAATCTACACTTATACAATATAACTGGGAACACGCAACACAATCTACACTCATACAATATAACTGGCAACAGACAACATAATCTACACTCACACAATATAACTGGCAACAGGCGACATAATCTACACTCACACAATATAACTGGCAACAGACAACATAATCTACACTCACACAATATAACTGGCAACAGGCGACATAATCTACACTCATACAATATAACTGGCAACAGACAACATAATCTACACTCACACAATATAACTGGCAACAGACAACATAATCTACACTCACACAATATAACTGGCAACAGACAACATAATCTACATTCACACAATATAACTGGCAACAGACAACATAATCTACACTCGCACAATATAACTGGCAACTGACGACATAATCTACACTCACACAATATAACTGGCAACAGACAACATAATCTACATTCACACAATATAACTAGCAACAGACAACATAATCTACACTCGCACAATATAACTGGCAACAGACAACATAATCTACACTCACACAATATAACTGGCAACTGACGACATAATCTACACTGACATAATATAACTGGCAATAGACAACATAATCTACACTCACACAATATAACTGGCAACAGACAACATAATCTACACTCACACAATATAACTGGCAACTGACGACATAATCTACACTCACACAATATAACTGGCAACAGACAACATAATCTACACTCACACAATATAACTGGTAACAGACAACATAATCTACACTCACACAATATAACTGGCAACAGACAACATAATCTACACTCACACAATATAACTGGCAACAGACAACATAATCTACACTCACACAATATAACTGGCAACAGACAACATAATCTACACTCACACAATATAACTGGCAACAGACAACATAATCTACACTCACACAATATAACTGGCAACTGACGACATAATCTACACTCACACAATATAACTGGCAACAGACAACATAATATACACTCACACAATATAACTGGCAACAGACAACATAATCTACACTCACACAATATAACTGGCAACAGACAACATAATCTACACTCACACAATATAACTGGCAACAGACAACATAATCTACACTCACACAATATAACTGGCAACAGACAACATAATCTACACTCACACAATATAACTGGCAATAGACAACATAATCTACACTCACACAATATAACTGGCAATAGACGACATAATCTACACTCACACAATATAACTGGCAACTGACGACATAATCTACACTCACACAATATAACTGGCAACAGACAACATAATCTACACTCACACAATATAACTGGCAACAGACAACATAATCTACACTCACACAATATAACTGGCAACAGACAACATAATCTACACTCACACAATATAACTGGCAACAGACAACATAATCTACACTCACACAATATAACTGGCAACTGACGACATAATCTACACTGACATAATATAACTAGAAGCAGACGACATAATCTACACTCACACAATATAACTGGCAACAGACAACATAATCTACACTCACACAATATAACTGGCAACAGACAACATAATCTACACTCACACAATATAACTGGCAACAGACAACATAATCTACACTCACACAATATAACTAGCAACAGACAACATAATCTACACTCACACAATATAACTGGCAACTGACGACATAATCTACACTGACATAATATAACTGGCAATAGACAACATAATCTACACTCACACAATATAACTGGCAACAGACAACATAATCTACACTCACACAATATAACTGGCAACTGACGACATAATCTACACTCACACAATATAACTGGCAACAGACAACATAATCTACACTCACACAATATAACTGGTAACAGACAACATAATCTACACTCACACAATATAACTGGCAACAGACAACATAATCTACACTCACACAATATAACTAGCAACAGACAACATAATCTACACTCACACAATATAACTGGCAACTGACGACATAATCTACACACACACAATATAACTGGCAACAGACAACATAATCTACACTCACACAATATAACTGGCAACAGACAACATAATCTACACTCACACAATATAACTGGCAACAGACAACATAATCTACACTCACACAATATAACTGGCAACAGACAACATAATCTACACTCACACAATATAACTGGCAACAGACAACATAATCTACACTCACACAATATAACTGGCAATAGACAACATAATCTACACTCACACAATATAACTGGCAATAGACGACATAATCTACACTCACACAATATAACTGGCAACAGACAACATAATCTACACTCGCACAATATAACTGGCAACAGACAACATAATCTACATTCACACAATATAACTGGCAACAGACAACATAATCTACACTCGCACAATATAACTGGCAACTGACGACATAATCTACACTCACACAATATAACTGGCAACAGACAACATAACCTACATTCACACAATATAACTAGCAACAGACAACATAATCTACACTCGCACAATATAACTGGCAACAGACAACATAATTTACACTCACACAATATAACTGGCAACAGACAACATAATCTACATTCACACAATATAACTGGCAACAGACAACATAATCTACACTCACACAATATAACTGGCAACAGACAACATAATCTACACTCACATAATATAACTGGCAACAGACAACATAATCTACACTCACACAATATAACTGGCAACAGACAACATAATCTACACTCACACAATATAACTGGCAACAGACAACATAATCTACACTCACACAATATAACTGGCAACTGACGACATAATCTACACTGACATAATATAACTGGCAATAGACAACATAATCTACACTCACACAATATAACTGGCAACAGACAACATAATCTACACTCACACAATATAACTGGCAACTGACGACATAATCTACACTCACACAATATAACTGGCAACAGACAACATAATCTACACTCACACAATATAACTGGTAACAGACAACATAATCTACACACACACAATATAACTGGCAACAGACAACATAATCTACACTCACACAATATAACTGGCAACAGACAACATAATCTACACTCACATAATATAACTGGCAACAGACAACATAATCTACACTCACACAATATAACTGGCAACAGACAACATAATCTACACTCACACAATATAACTGGCAACAGACAACATAATCTACACTCACACAATATAACTGGCAACTGACGACATAATCTACACTGACATAATATAACTGGCAATAGACAACATAATCTACACTCACACAATATAACTGGCAACAGACAACATAATCTACACTCACACAATATAACTGGCAACTGACGACATAATCTACACTCACACAATATAACTGGCAACAGACAACATAATCTACACTCACACAATATAACTGGTAACAGACAACATAATCTACACACACACAATATAACTGGCAACAGACAACATAATCTACACTCACACAATATAACTGGCAACAGACAACATAATCTACACTCACACAATATAACTGGCAACAGACAACATAATCTACACTCACACAATATAACTGGCAACAGACAACATAATCTACACTCACACAATATAACTGGCAACAGACAACATAATCTACACTCACACAATATAACTGGCAACAGACAACATAATCTACACTCACACAATATAACTGGCAACAGACAACATAATCTACACTCACACAATATAACTAGCAACAGACAACATAATCTACACTCACACAATATAACTGGCAACAGACAACATAATCTACACTCACACAATATAACTGGCAACAGACAACATAATCTACACTCACACAATATAACTGGCAACAGACAACATAATCTACACTCACACAATATAACTGGCAACAGACAACATAATCTACACTCACACAATATAACTGGCAACAGACAACATAATCTACACTCACACAATATAACTGGCAACAGACAACATAATCTACACTCACACAATATAACTGGCAACAGACAACATAATCTACACTCACACAATATAACTGGCAACTGACGACATAATCTACACTGACATAATATAACTAGAAGCAGACGACATAATCTACACTCACACAATATAACTGGCAACAGACAACATAATCTACACTCACACAATATAACTGGCAACAGACAACATAATCTACACTCACACAATATAACTGGCAACAGACAACATAATCTACACTCACACAATATAACTGGCAACAGACAACATAATCTACACTCACACAATATAACTGGCAACTGACGACATAATCTACACTGACATAATATAACTAGAAGCAGACGACATAATCTACACTCACACAATATAACTGGCAACAGACAACATAATCTACACTCACACAATATAACTGGCAACAGACAACATAATCTACACTCACACAATATAACTGGCAACAGACAACATAATCTACACTCACACAATATAACTAGCAACAGACAACATAATCTACACTCACACAATATAACTGGCAACTGACGACATAATCTACACTGACATAATATAACTGGCAATAGACAACATAATCTACACTCACACAATATAACTGGCAACAGACAACATAATCTACACTCACACAATATAACTGGCAACTGACGACATAATCTACACTCACACAATATAACTGGCAACAGACAACATAATCTACACTCACACAATATAACTGGTAACAGACAACATAATCTACACTCACACAATATAACTGGCAACAGACAACATAATCTACACTCACACAATATAACTAGCAACAGACAACATAATCTACACTCACACAATATAACTGGCAACTGACGACATAATCTACACACACACAATATAACTGGCAACAGACAACATAATCTACACTCACACAATATAACTGGCAACAGACAACATAATCTACACTCACACAATATAACTGGCAACAGACAACATAATCTACACTCACACAATATAACTGGCAACAGACAACATAATCTACACTAACACAATATAACTGGCAACAGACAACATAATCTACACTCACACAATATAACTGGCAATAGACAACATAATCTACACTCACACAATATAACTGGCAATAGACGACATAATCTACACTCACACAATATAACTGGCAACAGACAACATAATCTACACTCACACAATATAACTGGCAACAGACAACATAATCTACACTCACACAATATAACTGGCAATAGACAACATAATCTACACTCACACAATATAACTGGCAATAGACGACATAATCTACACTCACACAATATAACTGGCAACTGACGACATAATCTACACTCACACAATATAACTGGCAACAGACAACATAATCTACACTCACACAATATAACTGGCAACAGACAACATAATCTACACTCACACAATATAACTGGCAACTGACGACATAATCTACACTGACATAATATAACTAGAAGCAGACGACATAATCTACACTCACACAATATAACTGGCAACAGACAACATAATCTACACTCACACAATATAACTGGCAACAGACAACATAATCTACACTCACACAATATAACTGGCAATAGACAACATAATCTACACTCACACAATATAACTGGCAATAGACGACATAATCTACACTCACACAATATAACTGGCAACAGACAACATAATCTACACTCACACAATATAACTGGCAACAGACAACATAATCTACACTCACACAATATAACTGGCAATAGACAACATAATCTACACTTACACAATATAACTGGCAATAGACGACATAATCTACACTCACACAATATAACTGGCAACTGACGACATAATCTACACTCACACAATATAACTGGCAACAGACAACATAATCTACACTCACACAATATAACTGGCAACAGACAACATAATCTACACTCACACAATATAACTGGCAACTGACGACATAATCTACACTGACATAATATAACTAGAAGCAGACGACATAATCTACACTCACACAATATAACTGGCAACAGACAACATAATCTACACTCACACAATATAACTGGCAACAGACAACATAATCTACTCTCACACAATATAACTGGCAACAGACAACATAATCTACACTCACACAATATAACTAGCAACAGACAACATAATCTACACTCACACAATATAACTGGCAACTGACGACATAATCTACACTGACATAATATAACTGGCAATAGACAACATAATCTACACTCACACAATATAACTGGCAACAGACAACATAATCTACACTCACACAATATAACTGGCAACTGACGACATAATCTACACTCACACAATATAACTGGCAACAGACAACATAATCTACACTCACACAATATAACTGGTAACAGACAACATAATCTACACTCACACAATATAACTGGCAACAGAAAACATAATCTACACTCACACAATATAACTGGCAACAGACAACATAATCTACACTCACACAATATAACTGGCAACAGACAACATAATCTACACTCACACAATATAACTGGCAACAGACAACATAATCTACACTCACACAATATAACTGGCAACAGACAACATAATCTACACTCACACAATATAACTGGCAATAGACAACATAATCTACACTCACACAATATAACTGGCAATAGACGACATAATCTACACTCACACAATATAACTGGCAACAGACAACATAATCTACACTCACACAATATAACTGGCAACAGACAACATAATCTACACTCACACAATATAACTGACAATAGACAACATAATCTACACTCACACAATATAACTGGCAATAGACGACATAATCTACACTCACACAATATAACTGGCAACTGACGACATAATCTACACTCACACAATATAACTGGCAATAGACAACATAATCTACACTCACACAATATAACTGGCAACAGACAACATAATCTACACTCACACAATATAACTGGCAATAGACAACATAATCTACACTCACACAATATAACTGGCAATAGACGACATAATCTACACTCACACAATATAACTGGCAACTGACGACATAATCTACACTCACACAATATAACTGGCAACAGACAACATAATCTACACTCACACAATATAACTGGCAACAGACAACATAATCTACACTCACACAATATAACTGGCAACAGACAACATAATCTACACTCACACAATATAACTGGCAACAGACAACATAATCTACACTCACACAATATAACTGGCAACTGACGACATAATCTACACTGACATAATATAACTAGAAGCAGACGACATAATCTACACTCACACAATATAACTGGCAACAGACAACATAATCTACACTCACACAATATAACTGGCAACAGACAACATAATCTACACTCACACAATATAACTGGCAACAGACAACATAATCTACACTCACACAATATAACTGGCAACAGACAACATAATCTACACTCACACAATATAACTGGCAACAGACAACATAATCTACACTCACACAATATAACTGGCAATAGACAACATAATCTACACTCACACAATATAACTGGCAATAGACGACATAATCTACACTCACACAATATAACTGGCAACAGACAACATAATCTACACTCACACAATATAACTGGCAACAGACAACATAATCTACACTCACACAATATAACTGGCAATAGACAACATAATCTACACTCACACAATATAACTGGCAATAGACGACATAATCTACACTCACACAATATAACTGGCAACTGACGACATAATCTACACTCACACAATATAACTGGCAACAGACAACATAATCTACACTCACACAATATAACTGGCAACAGACAACATAATCTACACTCACACAATATAACTGGCAACTGACGACATAATCTACACTCACACAATATAACTGGCAACAGACAACATAATCTACACTCACACAATATAACTGGCAACAGACAACATAATCTACACTCACACAATATAACTGGCAACAGACAACATAATCTACACTCACACAATATAACTGGCAACTGACGACATAATCTACACTCACACAATATAACTGGCAACAGACAACATAATCTACACTCACACAATATAACTGGCAATAGACAACATAATCTACACTCACACAATATAACTGGCAATAGACGACATAATCTACACTCACACAATATAACTGGCAACTGACGACATAATCTACACTCACACAATATAACTGGCAACAGACAACATAATCTACACTCACACAATATAACTGGCAACAGACAACATAATCTACACTCACACAATATAACTGGCAACAGACAACATAATCTACACTCACACAATATAACTGGCAACAGACAACATAATCTACACTCACACAATATAACTGGCAACTGACGACATAATCTACACTGACATAATATAACTAGAAGCAGACGACATAATCTACACTCACACAATATAACTGGCAACAGACAACATAATCTACACTCACACAATATAACTGGCAACAGACAACATAATCTACACTCACACAATATAACTGGCAACAGACAACATAATCTACACTCACACAATATAACTAGCAACAGACAACATAATCTACACTCACACAATATAACTGGCAACTGACGACATAATCTACACTGACATAATATAACTGGCAATAGACAACATAATCTACACTCACACAATATAACTGGCAACAGACAACATAATCTACACTCACACAATATAACTGGCAACAGACAACATAATCTACACTCACACAATATAACTGGCAACAGACAACATAATCTACACTCACACAATATAACTGGCAATAGACAACATAATCTACACTCACACAATATAACTGGCAATAGACGACATAATCTACACTCACACAATATAACTGGCAACTGACGACATAATCTACACTCACACAATATAACTGGCAACAGACAACATAATCTACACTCACACAATATAACTGGCAACAGACAACATAATCTACACTCACACAATATAACTGGCAATAGACAACATAATCTACACTCACACAATATAACTGGCAATAGACGACATAATCTACACTCACACAATATAACTGGCAACTGACGACATAATCTACACTCACACAATATAACTGGCAACAGACAACATAATCTACACTCACACAATATAACTGGCAACAGACAACATAATCTACACTCACACAATATAACTGGCAACAGACAACATAATCTACACTCACACAATATAACTGGCAACAGACAACATAATCTACACTCACACAATATAACTGGCAACAGACAACATAATCTACACTCACACAATATAACTGGCAACAGACAACATAATCTACACTCGCACAATATAACTGGCAACAGACAACATAATCTACACTGACATAATATAACTAGAAGCAGACGACATAATCTACACTCACACAATATAACTGGCAACAGACAACATAATCTACACTCACACAATATAACTGGCAACTGCCGACATAATCTACACTCATACAATATAACTGGCAACAGACGACATAATCTACACTGACATAATATAACTAGAAGCAGACGACATAATCTACACTCACAAAATTTAATTAGAAACAGGGAGCAGATTGAGCTGAAGGCAAACAGAACTGGCGGATGACTAGACATCAAAGAAGTGAAGTTAAGTCCTAGCATCCGGTGTATCTACTCGGGGATAGACAGACCCTCATAGAGTGAAGTCCTATTCTATAGACAGGCCCCACAGAGTGTGAAGACAAGCCCCACAGAGTGTGAAGACAGGCCCAATAGAGTGTAAAGACAGGCCCTAGAGTGTGAAGACAGACAAACTGGCAACTGACAACATAATCTACACTGACATAATATAACTAGAAGCAGACGACATAATCTACACTCACACAATATAACTGGCAACAGACAACATAATCTACACTCACACAATATAACTGGCAACAGACAACATAATCTACACTCACACAATATAACTGGCAACAGACAACATAATCTACACTCACACAATATAACTGGCAACAGACGATATAATCTACACTCACACAATATAACTGGAAGCAACCAACATAATCTACACTCACACAATATAACTGGCAACAGACAACATAATCTACACTCACATAATATAACTGGCAACAGACAACATAATCTACACTGACATAATATAACTAGAAGCAGACGACATAATCTACACTCACACAATATAACTGGCAACAGACAACATAATCTACACTCACACAATATAACTGGCAACTGCCGACATAATCTACACTCATACAATATAACTGGCAACAGACGACATAATCTACACTGACATAATATAACTAGAAGCAGACGACATAATCTACACTCACAAAATTTAATTAGAAACAGGGAGCAGATTGAGCTGAAGGCAAACAGAACTGGCGGATGACTAGACATCAAAGAAGTGAAGTTAAGTCCTAGCAACCGGTGTATCTACTCGGGGATAGACAGACCCTCATAGAGTGAAGTCCTATGCTATAGACAGGCCCCACAGAGTGTGAAGACAGGCCCCACAGAGTGTGAAGACAGGCCCCATAGAGTGTAAAGACAGGCCCTAGAGTGTGAAGACAGACCACAGAGTGTTAAGACAGACCACAGAGTGTGAAGATTGGCCACACAGTGTGAAGACAGGTCCTGGAGTTTGAAGACAGGCCCCATAGAGTGTGAAGACAGGTCCCATAGAGTGTGAAGACAGGCCCCAGAGTGTGAAGACAGGCCACAGAGTGTGAAGACAGGTCCTGGAGTTTGAAGACAGGCCCCATAGAGTGTGAAGACAGGCCCCGTAGAGTGTGAAGACAGGTCCCATAGAGTGTGAAGACAGGCCCCAGAGTGTGAAGACAGGCCCCAGAGTGTGAAGACAGGTCCTGTAGTTTGAAGACAGGCCCCATAGAGTGTGAAGACAGGCCCCAGAGTGTGAAGACAGGCCCCAGAGTGTGAAGACAGGTCCTGGAGTTTGAAGACAGGCCCCATAGAGTTTGAAGACAGGCCCCAGAGTGTGAAGACAGGTCCCATAGAGTGTGAAGACAGGCCCCATAGAGTGTGAAGACAGGTCCCATAGAGTGTGAAGACAGGCCACATAGAGTGTGAAGACAGGCCCCAGAGTGTGAAGGCAGACACCAGAGTGTGAAGACAGACACCAGAGTGTGAAGACAGGCCCCGGAGTGTGAAGATAGACTCAAGAGTGCTAAGACAGGCTCCACACTCCAGCTGTTAGTATCGGTGTATCAATCTCAGAGTTAAGGAGAGAGGCAACACTTTGTAGATAACAGATTGTCGTGTGTATCAGCTAGTCTCAGAGTTCAGGAGAGAGGCCATACGCTGTAGATATCTGACTTGTCTTGTGTATCAGCTAATCTCAGAGTTCAGGAGAGGGGTCACACTCTATAGTTATTACACTTGACGTGTGTCTCCGAAGGCATCAGAGATACTACTCCAGTACAACTGAGACACAATTTTGGGTCCTCTCAGCTCTCAGTGCACCAAAGATGAGGCACCTTGAAATATGACAGTCATCGCCTAAGCTCCATTGTCACGTCAGTAACATTACACGGGCCCCGATATCACGTGTCAAAGCTGAGTGTCAGTTGAGTTGAGTTGAACCGACATTACTGCACTGAGGACATTCCCCTACGCTCTCCGTCCCCTCGTTCAACAGCCAGCAAAGAGTCACACTACTAATCGTCCCCACCTCTATCTGATTCAACATTCTACTGGTCTTCCCTCTCAGTTTTGAGATTCTTCCAGAACCCATGTCGATTCCGCGCAATCTCATCCTTTCCACATACGGGTTCTCAATCTGTTCCCCCACCTTCTCCACCTGGTCCCACAGGCTCACGACCACCTGTCCCCTGTCCATAGCCTCAGTCCCTTCCCCAGCTTGTGATTCATCGTCGCCTGTTTCCCGACTTCACAGAAACGCTGCAGTCTTACGGCCGCCTGTTTCCCGACTTCACAGAAACGCTGCAGTCTTACGGCTTTCGGGAACAAACAAAGCCGAGAATAAAGCTCTCATCCTTGGCTCCGCTCCTGTCTTCTGGTCATACGTATTTTTTATACAATCACACATTAACAAACACAGACGAGCAGACACGCACATACACACATGCACAAGCGCGCACGCACACACAACACACACGCACACATGCAAGTATATACACACACACACACACACACACACACACTCATCGTAGTCGTACATTCGGAAACTGTACATTATACACACACACACAAACACACATATATACACATGCAAGCACACACACACACACACACACGCACACTCACACACACACTTACTCATCAAACAGTATTTTTACTCAATGATTTATAACAAAAAACACTATACAGCAATAGGTGACTCATCTCTGTAATATTCTTGGAAAGTTGTGTGTAGTTTTGATAAGATTGGGGTTTAGAAAATGCTCGAACATTCGACAACAGAACGCACAATAGGTAAATAACTCCGGAAATTAGTATTAAAGGGTCATGTGTTTGTTAAATTTAGTTACAGAGCTCAAAAAATTGTTAAATATTAGCGCAAGAAACAAAGTCACGCCAGACATTTGTTTCGCGAATTTCTGCGGGTCTGAATACTGAAGATGAAATCAATTCTGGAGATGAAATCAATTCTGCAGACAAGCCTAATGTTGGCTGTCAATGCATGGCGGTCTACGGACATTCCAAAGATCGTTTCTGAATCACGTATAGTGAAGTTCTGTAGGCAGCAGCATTGGTCAGTTAAACCAGGTCAAGAAGTAGGCCAGCACATTTAACGTAACACTCAGAAATACACAAGAGGCCAGGTCAGGTGCGGTGCCTGTAATGATAAAGATAAAACCGCTGCACGAAGCTCAACTTTGTTACACGTGTCTAGAAAAGATCAATTAAAATGTACATAAACACTCCGTGAGCAGGTTCTGTTTGTGCCATGCTTCCCTCATCCCCCGTCTTCTGGTTTTATCGTGACAATATTTAACATATCATGCCACATACTTTCAAGGACATTCACATACTTTAACATACTTTCATAGAAATTCACAAACATTCACATACATTCACAGACTTTCACTGACATTCACAGACATTCATATCAGAGATTAACATACATTCATACATTCGCAGACATTCACAAACATTCACAGACAGTCAAATCAGTTAACAAATGGTGCATGTTCTTCGCAGAACGCTGCACTCAACCCTAACCCCCATTCCCTGTTCGTGATATACTACACAATTTTATGTGCAGTAGTTTGCCATTGCTTTCTAAACGAGAAGTCAACGGTTAACTGCAACTGACCAACGTGTGGACTGAAGCCACTACCGGACTCAGTCATCAAGCGCAGTCCTCGGCTAAAGGACACGTCTGAGTCTGGCTACCTGGACACCATCAATCGGCTTGATGCTCCTCTCCTCACCTGGACACCATCAATCGGCTTGATGCTCCTCTCCTCACCTGGACACCATCAATCGGCTTGATGCTCCTCTCCTCACCTGGACACCATCAATCGGCTTGATGCTCCTCTCCTCACCTGGACACCATCAATCGGTCAATGTAAAGCTCCAGGAGTGCAATGTTTGTGGTTCAGTAATTGTATCAAATCAAATTCCATTCTGGACATTGCAAGTGATGTTCGTCCATCATGAATGACGTTGACCATTCATTGACGATGACCATTCATTACACTACATCTTTGATTTGATGAGGAACGAATGACTTGCGCTTTGGTTTTGTATAGCGAGGAAGTGGTCGCGCAACACCTTCGCCCCCGCTCCCTCGTCTGTGTCCGTCTGGCTCCAGTGGCGATCATGGCAAGACGACTGGAAGACGGACACAGATGCAGTGGACGTTAGGCTGCCACGGCCAGTTATCCCTGTTTATATTGGCTCTCGGGAGCCTCGGGCCCTTCCGTCAATTCCTTTAATTTTCAGTTTTAAGACAAGCGTAGCGACAAGCAATGAGCGTATGATTACTTATAGGATCAACACGATTTCCTTCACCGAAGACGGACTGACCGCCAGAACAGACCACACACAAACATGAGGCGAGAAACTGCCCACAGAAGATACTGTTCGTCTAAGTTGCAAGCAGATCTCCCGATTTACGGTTGAGCCTCTCCAGCGCAAATGTGCACGTGGCGACTGACCGGACAGGCGTTCACGCACACGCAAGCCAAGAGTAGCATCGCTAAAGCGCGCCCTCCCGGTACAAGGTGATACATGCAAAACCACTGGACGCCTACCGACGAGCTTTCAAGCTACGCCGACAGGACTAACCGAAAAAAAAGCTATACCAGCTTACTGACTGCAGGCCCACTACTCATCGAGAGAGAGTGGGCGCTTATCGAGACTTTGTCGAACGGTCGTACAGATTTTGCTCTTTTGCCCGCTCAAACCACGACCCTGGCTGCACGATGCTGTTACATTCTTGAAACGCCTGCCTCGCTAACTTGCGTTGGCTGGGAAGATCCCATTTTGGTGCACCTCACACAGCCATCCGAAACAACGAACGCTAGACGCGGAACTGATCTAGCGAACCAGACCAGCCGATGACACAGGAAACCACATACAAGGCGGCTCCGTGCATTTTACCCGTGATGACTGCAACACCAGTGGGGCTGCCAATGTGAAGCGACGAGAACATGAACACACGCTATAGACATGAAGCTTTGTCTCAATGACCTGGTGAACAAGATGGTGGGCTGTTATGGATCCAGCCAACTTGTCGGATATCATGCTGTGTTGGGGGAAAGCCAGGGACCTGCGAAGCCGAGAATGCGTTATGAGAAAGCCAGAATAATGAAGCGAAACCTAAGGGCACATTCTACATTCTACATGGGCATTCAACGACCTTGGTGTGGTAGTGAGCCTGTGAACATAACTCATATGGAACGGGGACGTCTGCTAGAACTATTCTGTTAGAGTACCAGGCAACTGGTAAACAAGATCTTCATGGGCTCTTACAGAATCTCACTGTAGATTGTATCTTCCAGACCTCTGGCACACAACTTGAGGTTCCGAGGTTCCATTCTCTGTCTACAGGCGTTCCATGAGACTATCATAAGGTCAGCTTAGGCAGACATGTGTCATCTGGTCAATGGGTCTAGGATCAGGCCTGTGTTCTGGTTCCGGTTATGCCATGTGGCCGAGCGATCCAGGTGGTTATCTCTCTGCCTTCCCATTGCAAAATCCTGGTTTGAACATTCCATGACCTAATTTAAAGTGCTGTTCATACTTCGCACTCAGTCGCATGCTGAAGGTCTGGAGTCACCTGGTGCGCGTGACATTCCCTGTCGGACGAGGCTGCTCCATTTACTCATTTGTCTGACTTTCTGTGAACTGCCGATGGAGTCACAACATTCTAGGCATCAGTACAGAAGGTAGTTTGTCATTGCTTTCCATTTTGGCAGTGACCATACAGATGGATGACTGCAGCCATTGTCTCAATAACGTGAGCCTCTGCCTAGCGTCGTGAAACTTGAGATCAGAACTAACGACCTTCTGTCGGCTGCTCTCAGCTCCATCCATCACCTGCTCTTATTGGTTCACGTGACCCTGGTTAGCCAAAAAATAAAAGGGGGAGTGGGGGAAGGCTAAATGGATACTCCGCTTACCTCGGGAGTGTCACGCAGGCTAGCGGAGCGAGTAAGGCATCGTACGTCTCCTGTGACAGGGCATACCGATATCCTTCCACTCATTCTCCTGTGACAGGGTTCCTCCACTTCTCCCGTGACAGGGCACACCGATATCATTCCACTCATTCTCCTGTGACAGGGCTCCTCCACTTCTCCTGTGTCAGGGCTCCTCCACTTCTCCTGTGACAGGGCTCCTCCACTTCTCCTGTGACAGGGCACACCGATATCCCTCTACTTCTCCTGTGACAGAGCATACCGATATCCACTTATTCTTAAAGTTGCGATAATTGCGTGCGGAGAGTGGTTACAGTTGAGGGTCATTAGTATCATAGTATCACGTTCCTGATTCCTCTGACCTTTGCCACAGACTCCCGTCTCAGTATCACGTTCCTGATTCCTCTGACCTTTGCCACAGACTCCCGTCTCAGTATCACGTTCCTGATTCTTCTGACCTTTGCCACAGACTCCCGTCTCAGTATCATGTTCCTGATTCCTCTGACCTTTGCCACAGACTCCAGTCTCAGTATCACGTTCCTGATTCCTCTGACCTTTGCCACAGACTCCCGTCTCAGTATCACGTTCCTGATTCCTCTGACCTCTGCCACAGACCCCCGTCTCAGTATCACGTTCCTGATTCCTCTGACCTCTGCCACAGACCCCCCCCCCCCCGTCTCAGTATCACGTTCCTGATTCCTCTGACCTCTGCCACAGACCCCCCCCCCCCCCCGTCTCAGTATCACGTTCCTGATTCCTCTGACCTCTACCACAGACTCCCGTCTCAGAAAGGAACATTTAGCGATCAGCCCGACGAGACACGAGGTACACGATAATACCTTGACAACATACACGTAACCAAAACTACCAATACTGCATTCGTACCATTGTTGAAATCTTCAAGTTGGATGCTCCAGCTTTCAGTGATTACACTTGAACCTTTGTTGAACCCTTCAAGGTGCGTTTGCCAGCTGGAGTGATTACTCGTGTGCGCTTCTTGTTAGCTGGTCCGTGTCGGTTCTTGTTAGCTTTCCCGTGTCGGTTCTTGTTAGCTTTCCGTGTCGGTTCTTGTTAGCTTGCCCGTGTCGGTTCTTGTTAGCTTGCCCGTGTCGGTTCTTGTTAGCTTGCCCGTGTTGGACTTTCCTGACTGAGGAAATAAAGTTATAACATTGTTGATGGTCTGCGTGGAGGTTTTCCAGACTGAGGGAATCCATGTATACCACTGTTTGTGTCTGCGTGGAGGTTTTCCAGACGGAGGGAATCCATGTCTACCACTGTTTGTGTCTGCGTGGAGGTTTTCCAGACTGAGGGAATCCATGTCTACCACTGTTTGTGTCTGCGTGGAGGTTTTCCAGACGGAGGGAATCCATGTCTACCACTGCTTGTGTCTGCGTGGAGGTATTCCAGACGGAGGGAATCCATGTCTACCACTGCTTGTGTTTGCGAGGAGGGTTTTCCAGACCAAGGGAATCCATGTATACCACTGTTTGTGTTTGCAAGGAGTGTTCTCCAAACATGGGATAAAGGCTATTTGCCCAAGTCGGTCTACAGGCTAAATTATTTATTTACATTCCAAGTGTCAATAGAATTGACTGAGAAGTAGAACACACAGCCTGTGATGTGTAGAAACACCACAGCCTGTGATGTGTAATGTATGCGCGCTGCTCCCTCGGCCAGGCTTATATCAATCCTAGACTGTTGAGCGGATGTCTGTAAAGCGTGCATGTGCCTGGTTGGACATCACAATACGTTTGACCGGCTCAGACAGTTGCGCCTGTGGCTCTGTTTAGCGGTAAACACAGCTACGACTGGAGGGACAAGTTTAACGGTAACCACAGCCACGACGGGGGGGGGGGGGGGGGGGACAAGTTTAACGGTAAACACAGCCACGACTGGGGGGGGGGGGGGAACAAGTTTAACGGTAAACACAGCCACGACTGGGGGGGGGGGGACAAGTTTAACGGTAACCACAGCCACGACTGGGGGGGGGGGGGGGAACAAGTTTAACGGTAAACACAGCCACGACTGGGGGGACAAGTTTAACGGTAAGCACAGCCACGACTGGGGGGGGGGGGGGGAAGACAAGTTTAACGGTAACCACAGCCGCGACTGGTGGGGGGGGGGGGGGTCAAGTTTAACGGTAACCACAGCCGCGACTGGTGGGGGGGAAGTCAAGTTTAACGGTAACCACAGTCGCGACTGGGGGGGGGGGGGTCAAGTTTAACGGTAACCACAGCCACGACTGGAGGGACAAGACAGTTCGACTGTGGATCCGATTATAGGTATTACAGCCAGATTTTTCACCGATCTGCCCACAGTTGGTATCCCCCTAACAACTATTCCAGAGCGAACTCCATGGAAAGATGAACATAGACTATCATTACAAATCCAGACAAAAATGAGAGGAATATTTGACAAGGAAGAACAGAACAGTGCAGCGCAGACAGCCACTCTCAACTTCTTTGATGAAGAATACCCACAGGGACCTCTGGATCCGAGTCTACACAGATGGGTCAGCACAAAATGCTGTTCGAAATGGAGGAGCGGGAGTGTACATAGAATACCCAAATAATACTAGGAACACAGCTAGAGTACCGACAGGAAATTACTGCCATAACTATGATGCTGAAATTGAGGCAATCAAGAAAGCAACAGAGAAATTACTAAATACCAGCAATGGTACACAACCTGTGGTGCTATTGACAGATGCAAATCAGTACTCGAGGCGCTCTTGTCTTGGAAATTGCCAGTACTAAGGACACTACTTTCTGAACTTAGCAGTCAGCATAAGGTCACCATACAGTGGATACCATTCCACTGTGGAGTACCCGGAAACGACAAAGCTGATCAATTGGCTAAGGAAGGAGCCAAAGAAGATCAGCCTGATGTGCCCGTTACATACCACCGAAAGAAAGAATTATCAAATCAGTCAGAAAACCACCAGAACCTGCTCAAGATGACTACCACGTTATGGACAGACCTGAACATTATTCTGCGCCTCAGAAAAGGACACAATAGAATACGCAACCACATGTATACAAAATTCAAGATTGGTGAAACAGCCATGTGCACATGTGGATTGGCGTCGCAGACAGCAGAGCACATACTCCAAGAGTGCCCAAACTACAACATATCTAGGCAAACCTTCTGGCCTAGAGAGACGACAGTGGAAGATAAACTCTAGATGAGACCGCTGTGTGACTGAAAAAGACAGTTAAATTCATACAAGAGACAGCATTGCAGTTATAAGACATATTTCAAGCGAACAAAAGAAGAGAAGAAGAAGAAGAAGAAGAAGAAGAAGAAGAAGAAGAAGAAGAAAGAGAAGAAGAAGAAGAAGAAGAAGAAGAGGAGGAGGAGGAGGAGGAGGAGGAGGAGAGGAGGAGGAGGAGGAGGCGGAGGAGGAGGAGGAGGAACGAACGAACAAACGAACGAACAGACTTTATTTTCAAAGGGTAACAAATTGGCACGCAGGCCCGTCTTACATTCAGCCCTTCCAATCACTCATCTTTCTTTCATCAACAGTGCATAGGAAAAAAACATTGTCACATAAATTTTGTAAACATAAACAATGCATATTACTATGTTCTGAGACACATCCACCACCCACCCACACATCCCCCATTCACTCCAACTCCCCCACCCAACTACACACACATACAATACATTCCCCACCCATTCCACCACATCCCTACACCTCACACATCTCCCACCCACACACACTCTCACCCACCACACATCCCATCCACCCACACCCCAAGTACACATACATTCAATAACCCACACATCCCCCACCTACACACATCTCCCCACCCACTGACATATCCTCTACCCGTCCCATTTACCACCAACAATCACTCACCCAATATCCTCCCTCCACCCACACACCTCCAACCACACAGCCAAACACACATTCCTCAGCCACACACACACATCTCCCCGTCAACTCACATATTCCGCACCTACCCACACACAAGTTTCCGCACTCACCCACATAATCTTCCATCTCCCCCAGCCCACTCACAGATCCCAGAGCCCACACCTACAAACATCCCCACCATTTCCTAACCTGCACACACTCACCCACCCATATATCCTCGACCTACCCACACATCTTCTACCCACCCATCCCCCAACCAAACATCCTTAACCACACACCCCTACCCATATAAACACACATCCCCACCCACGCACAATCTCCCCACCAATACAAGCATCCCTCACACACATCCCCACCTACAAACACATTCCCCATTCACAAACACACACCTCCCATCCACGCACACACAAACCCACACACACATCCCCAACCCATACATTCATCCCCTCACACATCCCTAGACACACGTACTTATCCCTCAACCACTAACACCCACACATCCCTTACCCACTCATCAACACATACATCTCCTATCTACCCACCCACACTCACACACCCCAACCACCCATCTAAGCACACATCCCCCACCCTCACACACATCCTTCACCCACCCGCAAACCCAACCACACCTTCACCCACCCACACAAACATCATTTATCCACATCCAGCTC
>OY992887.1:4431085-4479572 GCA_963921405.1 Cepaea hortensis | reverse complement strand
GCCACACTATGTTTGGAAAGAGAGACAGAGGAAGGCAGCGCGGTAAAATTCTTTACAGATTTGTGTCATGGTACGGAAGGGAGTCAACACACGATTTAATCCATGACGTCGGAGATAGCAATCTGTAGAGGGACATGATCTCCCACGCCAGCCAGCAAGGTATTGGGTGAAAACTAGATGAACAGCGCAGCGACAACATTATTTTAACAGCAAATATTAACGCTTATAATCATGGACGATAAGCGAGCTACAACATGATAACAGCAGATATTAACGCTTAGTTAGTTAGTTTATTAGTCGCGGTTCCAACTTCACAGCAACGGGTCGTCCCCATTATTCACCGTTCCTGTGCCATTCAATATCACACAAACTGCTCCTCACTGCCCCATGTGAAAAGTGGAACAAAAAGGAGTCTCGACAAACCAACAGCCCGCTCTGGTACATTATGCATAATGCCGCCGATAGAATGCCAACACAAAAGTCATCCACGAAAAATACAGTTCATCGTCGATGGAAGCGGCTGTCACTAGAAAACCAGCAGCTACACATTTCTGCATAAGGCAAATCCAGTCAGTTCTCCGACAAAGCCGATCGCCATTATTCCGAATATGCAGTTCACGCTCCAAACAACCGAGGACAGACGTAAAAGCATTTCACACGAAATTCACAGCTCACTGTGTCACGCCACGCACTCAACTCAGTTGCAGGATTACAGAACCATACACGTAGCCACGAGCATACGACGGAACCATGACGTCCCCGCGAGTATAAACACTCAAGAGGCCTTAACCGTTCAAATGCTTACCCTCCATGTTCGGGACCGGAAGTACCATGAAAGGAGCTACAAAATGATGATAACAGCAGATATTAACGCGTATAATTATGGAAGTAGCAGAGGTGTTTCCAAGGCACCAGGGCTGGGTTCTATACTGGCCAAGACCTATTGACGCGTCCTCGCCGAGCGTCCTGGGCAACAGGTCCCTTCGGGGTCCTGGCTAAAGTCAGTATTATCGTGGATTTCTCCGAAGTCGGAGAGTATCTGCCTGCACGGCGAGGAACCACCAGTCTGCACACCAATAAGCCAGACATGGGACAATGGATACTCACGCAAATCTCAGGTCCTGTATGACATCACACTGATGTTGGACAACAGAATGTTACCATCCGACATACAGGACTTCACTCTGGAGATCACAGCCAGCGAACACAAGCAAGCAAGCAAGCATGCATGTAGGTCAGCGCGGGAGTGGGGGGGGGGGGGGGGGGGGTTGTGATCGATTCCTTTTTGGCTTGAATGTGTGTGTGTGTGTGTGTGTGTGTGTGTGTGTGTGTGTGTGTTGTGTGTGTGTGTGTGTGTGTGTGTGTGTGTGTTGTGTGTGTGTGTGTGTGTGTGTGTGTGTGTGTGTGTGTGTGTGTGTGTGTGTGTGTGTGTGTTGTGTGTGTGTGTGTGTGTGTGTGTGTGTGTGTGTGTGTGTGTGTGTGTGTGTGTGTGTGTGTGTGTGTGTGTGTGTGTGTGTGTGTGTGTGTTGTGTGTGTGTGTGTGTGTGTGTGTGTGTGTGTGTGTGTGTGTGTGTGTGTGTGTGTGTGTGTGTGTGTGTGTGTGTGTGTGTGTGTGTGTGTGTGTGTGTGTGTGTGTGTGTGTGTGTGTGTGTGTGTGTGTGTGTGTGTGTTGTGTGTGTGTGTGTGTGTGTGTGTGTGTGTGTGTGTGTGTGTGTGTGTGTGTGTGTGTGTGTGTGTGTGTGTGTGTGTGTGTGTGTGTGTGTGTGTGTGTGTGTGTGTGTGTGTACATAGTGCACAACCTGGACAGTGACTACCGCCGGATGTATGTGACCACGTCACCCATGATGTGACGAGTGTCTGAATATATGGGGTTAGCACTATTAGAAGCAACAGAGATGTGGTTCCTGAGACGAATGTTGCGAATGCCTTGGACTGCCAGAGTAACTAAAGACGACTGCCTGAAACAGGCTAATGAAACTAGAACACTATATACAACAATAAGAAAGAGACAAAATGTTTTTTGTTTTGGTCATGTAATGAGAAGAGAGGCATTGGAGAACATCGTGACAACTTGGAAGATCGAGGGGAAGAGAGGCAGAGGCAGACCAAGAGAAATGATGCTGGACGGATCGAGACGGTTGCATGGAGGGATATCATCAGCAGAGTTGATCCAGAAAACCAAAGACCGAGATCTGTGGAGAGCCATGAACGCCTACGCCAGCTGGCATGGCACTTGATGATGATGATGGGCACTATATACTCACTACACCCAGTGACATGACACCGGGTCCGTTACTGGCTTCTGGGAAAATCTGCTGCAATGAAGTGTGAGGTCTGGAGTTTTAATCTGGAAAGATGACATAACAAGTATGTCCCACCATGGCATGGGAGATCGGTGCGCGCGAGCTCATCAACAGCACCCCAGCACACTGTGGTAATGGTGGCACTTGATCAACAACACCCCAGCACACTGTGGTAATGGTGGCACTTGATCAACAACATCCCAGCACATTGTGGTAATGGTGGCACTTGATCAACAACACCCCAGCACATTGTGGTAATGGTGGCACTTGATCAACAACATCCCAGCACATTGTGGTAATGGTGGCACTTGATCAACAACATCCCAGCACATTGTGGTAATGGTGGCACTTGATCAACAACACCCCAGCACATTGTGGTAATGGTGGCACTTGATCAACAACATCCCAGCACATTGTGGTAATGGTGGCACTTGATCAACAACACCCCAGCACACTGTGGTAATGGTGGCACTTGATCAACAACATCCCAGCACATTGTGGTAATGGTGGCACTTGATCAACAGCACCCCAGCACACTGTGGTAATGGTGGCACTTGATCAACAACATCCCAGCACATTGTGGTAATGGTGGCACTTGAACAACAACACCCCAGCACACTGTGGTAATGGTGGCACTTGATCAACAACATCCCAGCACATTGTGGTAATGGTGGCACTTGATCAACAACATCCCAGCACACTGTGGTAATGGTCGCACTTGATCAACAACACCCCAGCACACTGGGGTAGTAGTCGCACTTGACCAACAACAGGAATATAGCTTGATATTAGAATTTAGTAAACATCAATACAATCAGGAAATAAGCACAAGCAGCGCATGTGAACGGGACGCAGCGTACAGTTATGACAAGCTCAATCTCATACCTCGACAGTTGAGCTCGTTAGCTTTCCTTGTGTAGGTTGTCAAGGCGGAGGCAGCCGTGTCCGCTGGGGTGACTCTACTACAGGCGGCGATTTGATCCAGATACCACCTGTGTTGTATAGGGAGAACGTTATCTGCCAGGTGATAACTCCAACGTGAATATTTAGTAGTACATCACAGTTGCCAAGCTGCGGCAATATTCACATTCCACATGTCATCTAACATGTTATACCACACGTGACAAATTCTAGAAACATTCATTTTCTGTCCTGTATTTAACATGTTGCACCTCAGTTAACAACTCCACTACAACATTCATTTCTACCCATGTTCTAACATATCATGCCACGGTTGACAGGTTCTAGCAACATTCACATTCATAACCAAACACCCATGGCAACAGTCAGCAGTAATACTTGTTGATGGCTGCTGCATCGGGAGACTGAGCACGCCTGGCAATGCCCTATGTGCTATGACGTCATAACACATAAGACAACATAACAAAACATAATAACGTGACATTCAAATTCTAGATTGTATCCAGCATGTTACACCGTCACACACTAGTGCCAGCAACTTTCTGTCTGTCAGTCCGTCCGTCCGTGCGTCTGTGTATTCGTCAGTCCGTCTGTCAATCCGTCGGTCCGCCCGAACAGATGTCTGTCTGTGTGTCTGTCTACCAACACAATTAACATTCCCACAATCTGACATGTGCAGACAGGGGCGGACCACCCGTGGGCATTCCCTCAGTGCGATAACTGTTAGCGAATCAACCACTGAAGTGTGTGGATGAGACACCACTGCAGGTCACACGGTGATACAAACAGAGGGCAGTAACTCGGTGATGTCGCAAAGAAAAGCTCTTGTATGATTGCGTGAAACACTTGGAATGGCTATATGCCCATGCCAGTATGTATGATTGAGTGAAACACTTGGAATGATTGTATGCCCATACCAGCATATATGATTGAGTGAAACACTTGGAATGGCTATATGCCCATGCCAGTATGTATGATTGAGTGAAACACTTGGAATGATTGTATGCTCATGCTAGCATGTATGATTGAGTGAAACACTTGGAATAATTGTATAATAATGCCAGCACGTATGATTGAGTGAAACACTTGGAATGATTGTATGCCTATACTACTATGTATGATTGAGTGAAATATTTGTAATGATTGTTAGCCCTTGCTAACATCTGTGATTGAATGAAACACTTGGAATGATTGTATGTCCGTGCCAGCATGTATGATTGAATGAAACACTTGGAATGATCGTATGCCCATGCCAGCATGTATGATTGAATGAAACACTTGAAATGATTTTATGCCCATGTTAGCATGTATGATTTTGTGAGACACTTGGAATGATTGTCTGTTCATGCCAGTATGTATGATTGCGTGAAACACTTGGAATGATTGTCTCCCCACGCCAGCATGTATAATTGAGTGAAACACTTGGAATGATTGTATGCCCATGCCAGCATGTATGGTTGAGTGAAACACTTGTAATGATTGTCTGCCCGTGCTTGCATGTATGATTGAGTGAGACACTTGGAATGATTGTCTGCCCATGCTTGCATGTATGATTGAATATGACACTTGGAATGATTGTCTGCCTGAGCACTTACCTGCACCGCTCCCCGGCTGGTGTAGATGGTGGGGGGGACAGCGGTTGTAGGCGACACCCGGCGACTGTCATGGAACCACTCTCGGCCGCTGTCTCGGCTATAGATGTGAACACCGTAACTTATATATGAATACAGACAGGTAGACAGACGTATTAATTAGCAACATAGACAGACAGACAGGCAGACAGACAGACAGACAGACAGACAGACAGACAGACAGACAGACAGGTAGGTAGGTAGCAGACGGAGAGGCAGGTAGCAGACAGACAAGTAGGTAGCAGACAGGCAGATAGCAGACAGACAGGCAGGTAGCAGACAGACAGGTAGGTAGCAGACAGACAGGTAGGTAGCAGACAGACAGGCAGGTAGCAGACAGACAGGTAGCAGCCAGTCAGATAGCAGACAGGCAGGTAGCAGACAGAGAGGCGGGTAGCAGACAGACAAGCAGGTAGCAGACAGGTAGCAGACAGACAGGCAGGTAGCAGACAGAGAGGCAGGTAGCAGACAGACAGGCAGGTAGCAGACAGACAGGCAGGTAGCAGACAGGTAGCAGACAGACAGGCAGGTAGCAGACAGAGAGGCAGGTAGCAGACAGACAGGCAGGTAGCAGACAGGCAGATAGCAGACAGACAGGTAGGTAGCAGACAGACAGGTAGATAGCAGACAGACAGGCAGGTAGCAGACAGACAGGTAGCAGCCAGTCAGATAGCAGACAGGCAGGTAGCAGACAGACAGGCAGGTAGCAGACAGACAAGCAGGTAGCAGACAGGTAGCAGACAGACAGGCAGGTAGCAGACAGAGAGGCAGGTAGCAGACAGACAGGCAGGTAGCAGACAGACAGGCAGATAGCAGACAGACAGGTAGGTAGCTGACAGACAGGTAGCAGACTGGCAGATAGCAGACAGGCGGGTAGCAGACAGACAGGCAGGTAGCAGACAAGCAGGTAGGTAGCAGACAGACTGGCAGGTAGCAGACAGACACGCAGGTAGCAAACAGACAGGTAGCAAACAGACAGGTAGCAGACAGGCAGGCAGGTAGCAGACAGACAGGCAGGTAGCAGACAGACAGGTAGCAGACAGACAGGCAGGTAGCAGACAGGCAGTTAGCAGACAGGCAGGTAGCAGACAGGCAGGTAGCACACACGCAGGTAGCAGACAGACAGGCAGGTAGCAGACATACAGGTAGCAGACAGACAGGCAGGTAGCAGACAGGCAGGTAGCAGACAGAAAGGCAGGTAGCAGATAATGTAGCAGACAGACAGGCAGGTAGCATACAGGCAGGTAGCAGACAGGCAGGCAGGTAGCAGACAGGCAGGTAGCAGACAGACAGGCAGGTAGCAGACAGACAGGCAGGTAGCATACAGACAAGCAGGTAGCAGACAGGCAGATAGCAGACAGAGAGACAGGTAGCAGACAGACAGACAGATAATAGACCAACAGGCTGGTAGCAGACATACAGGCAGGTAGCAGACAGACAGGCAGGTAGCAGACAGGCAGACAGGTATCAGACAGACAGGCATGTAGGAGACAGACAGGTAGCAGACAGTCAGGTAGCAGACAGGCAGGTAGCAGACAAGCAGATGGCAGACAGACAGGTAGCAGACAGGCAGGCGGGTAGCAGACAGGCAGGTAGCAGACAGGCAGGTAGCAGACAGGCAGGTAGAAGACAGGCAGGTAGCAGACAGGCAGGTAGAAGACAGGCAGGTAGAAGACAGGCAGGTAGAAGACAGGCAGGTGGCAGACAGACAGGTAGCAGACAGGCAGGTAGCAGACAGGCAGGCAGGTAGCAGACAGGCAGGCAGGTAGCAGACAGACAGGCAGGTAGCAGCAGGCAGGTAGCAGACAGACAGGCAGGTAGCAGCAGGCAGGTATCAGACAAACAGGCAGGTAGCAGACAGACAGGCAGGTAGCAGACAGACAGGTAGCAGACAGTCAGGTAGGTAGCAGACAGGCATGTTGCAGACTGCTAACCATATATACTGACAGACAGTTCCATATGACATATTTACATACATCCGCTAGAAACTGTATTTGGAGAATAATTGACACCCAAGATTGTTTTGACTGTTGACATTTCTCATTAATGGATCGGTTTTGTTCACACGAAATAATGTATATTGGATTAATGTATTCATGTGATCTGTCATGTCTAGGCTTACTGATAAAGATGATTAAGGCGAGAGAATCGCGTGGCAGATTTAAACAAATAACATCTAAGAAAACAGCGGCTGGCCGAACATACAACGAACATTTATCGTGTGATCCCGGTCGTGAAATCCCGACATTCTCGCTCAGATGTAAGTATAGAACAGAATAACTGGACAACTACAACAGACACTGCTATATTCCGACATGCCAACATCCCAACATCCCTATCTCCCAACATCCCAGCATCCCAGCATCCCGAAATCCCAACATCCTGATATCCCAACATCCTGACCTCCCAAAATCGTGATATCCCAACATCCGGACATCCCAACATTCCGACATCCCGACATCCCAACATCCCGACATTCCAACATCCCAACATCCCGACATTCCGACATCCCAACATCCCAACATCCAGACATCCCAACATCCCGATATCCTAACATCGCCGCCTAGATGAAAGTATGGAGAAAAACAAGAGAGGTAAGCATAAAATCATTTTCATAGAAACGATACTGGGTTATTATTGTTTCATATTTTGTCTAGACATCTTAGTCCGTGTGTCTGGTTTGTGTGTGTGTGTGTGTGTGTGTGCATGCGTGCGTGAGTGCGTGTGTGCGTGCGTGTGTGTGTGTGTGTGTGAAGGGTGGCTTTGTGACGTGAGTGCGTGTGAGTGTTGACGTGTAATGTGTTGGTCAGTGTTGTTAAGTGTGATTGACGTTGATAAGCGTGCGTGCGTGTGTTTTTTTTCTCGATATAAAATATGACAGATGATCAAACTGAGCTTCTAGAAATCTGACCTGACAAAATGAACAAGAGACAGGCCATGAGTGCGACCATCTGTAGTGAGCTTGTGAACGTCATCTGAAAGTTGAAGTAACATGCATACACGCAAGCTGAATTCACATGTCAACATAACACATATTGTAGCCAGTCGTCATACAACACACAACTATCTATCAACATAACACACATATGTCAACATACAACACACAACTATCTGTCATAATATAGCACACAACTATCTGTCAACATACAACACACAACTATCTGTCAACTCACAACACATATCTGTCACTATACAACACAGAACTATCTGTCAACATACAACGCACAACTATATATTAGCACACAACACACAACTATATATTAGCACACAGCACACAACTATATATAAGCACACAACACACAACTATATATTAGCACACAACACACGACTATCTGTCAACATACAACACACAACTATCTGTCAACATGCAACACACAACTATCTGTCAACATACAACCCACAACTATCTGTCAACATACAACACACAACTATCTGTCAACATGCAACACACAACTATCTGTCAACATGCACCAGACAACTATCTGTCAACATACAACACACAACTATCTGTCAACATGCAACAGACAACTATCTGTCAACATACAACACACAACTATCTGTCAACATGCAACACGTAACTAACTGTAAAAGTAAACACACAACTATGTGTCAACAAAGAACATACACCTGCATGTTAAAGCATAACACACGACTATCTGTCAACATACAACACACAACTATCTGTCAACATACAATTGTGTGTCAACATACAATATACAATTATCTGCCAACATACAATATACAATTATGTGTCAAAATACAACTCACACCTATCTGTGAACATAAAACACGCAGTTATCTGTCAAAATACAACACACAATTACACAATTATCTGTCTTTATAGAGCATACAATTATCTGTACACATACAACACACAACTAGTATTATCTCACATTCACACTCGCTCGTACACTTTTTATCTCACATTCACACACTTTCCCCTACACACATTCCTTGATACTCACAACCCTTCTAACACACACTACACATCTGGGCTCAGTGTTGACAACACTCTGTCACCTTGTCCAGGCAAAAACACGCGCTTACACTCCTGCTGTTGTGTCTAAATTATGTCCCTTTGTAATGACCAACAAAAATCCGGAGGAAAAAAAATCATAACTTATGTCCCCTTGTCGTGATTCACGACAATCTGAGCAAAATCATAAATTGTCACCCTTTGTCGTGAAATAACAACAATCTGGAAAAAATATTCATAAAGTGTGTCCCCCTTGTCGTGAAACAACAACAATCTGAACAAATAATAAATTATGTCCCCTTGTCGTAAACAATAACAATCTGAACAAAATCATAAATAGTGTCCCCTTGTCGTGAAACATCAATAATGTTGAACACAATCCTAGTGGCTCAAACTAACAATGTTTTTACCATGAGAAATCTGACAGAGACGGCTGGGCTGACACTTGCTAGATGATGTGAACGTTGCAATCCACCTACTTCTAATTGAAATGGATATCTAGCTGCCTCATTACAATTATTACTACTTAAATATATACCACAGATCCGGGTTATTTGGCAGCGCGTCTTGGGGCGCCTAATTATGGTTTGGGATATATCAAATAACAGAATGTCTGGCGCCGGGCTTGGCTTGATTCAGTTATTGATTGTTCACTGATCGTGGGTGTTGGTAGCTGGCAGGGTGCGACTGGCGCAGTTCTGGTTCTAGCTCTTTCTTTTCAGGCTTAAAATGTATCCTATCGCAAGCTCGTTTGAGCGTCCATTGTGAGACGTGTTTGGCAGCCATGACAAGTGTACTGCTTCAGATCGACTTCAAGTGAAGAAATACCCATATACGGAATGAATTCCATCGATATATTCTAGCCACACTGAATGTAGACTTCTGGGATTTGTACTACCCCAGCCTCTGAGGCTACAATTTTAACACGTCTAAAACTGGAGGTACGCTGAATCTAGACTGTGGCTACGTTTTTCGGTTCACGGTGCATTTTTTTAGACTCGTGGGGGTCGTAGCTGGAACTAGCAGTTCGTGCTTTATGCAATACTTTCGGCAGGGCGCCCTGTGGAAATAGACTGAGCCACATGGGATAACACTTGGTGCAATGAAGTCGATCCTCTCGACTTTTAAGATTTTTTAAAAATCTAGACTTGTACTTCTGGAGCCAGTGTGAATCTAGACTTCTAAAATATCTATTATTGGAGCCAGTGTGTGACTCTAGACATGTAGAATATCTACTACTGGAGCCAGTGTGAATCTAGACGTGTAGAATCTCTACTACTGGAGCCAGTGTGTGACTCTAGACATGTAGAATATCTACTACTGGAGCCAGTGTGTGACTCTAGACATGTAGAATATCTACTACTGGAGCCAGTGTGTGACTCTAGACATGTAGAATATCTACTACTGGAGCCAGTGTGTGACTCTAGACATGTAGAATATCTACTACTGGAGCCAGTGTGTGACTCTAGACATGTAGAATATCTACTACTGGAGCCAGTGTGTGACTATAGACATGTAGAATATCTACTACTGGAGCCAGTATTAATCTAGACATGTAGAATATCTACTACTGGAGCCAGTATTAATCTAGACATGTAGAATCGCTACTACTGGAGCCAGTTTGAATCTAGATTTGTAGAATCTCTACTACTGGAGCCACACTGAATCTAGACTTGTAGAATCTCTACTACTGGAGCCAGTATTAATCTAGACATGTAGAATATCTACTACTGGAGCCAGTATTAATCTAGACATGTAGAATCGCTACTACTGGAGCCAGTGTGAATCTATATTTGTAGAATCTCTACTACTGGAGCCAGTATTAATCTAGACTTGTAGAATCTCTACTACTGGAGCAACACTGAATCTAGACTTGTAGAATCTCTACTACTGGAGCCACACTGAATCTAGACTTGTAGAATCTCTACTACTAACTAGCTAAATAACTTTTAAAAAAACTAAATAAGTAACTTGCAAACTAGCTAACTAACTAACTAGCTAACTAACTACAAATATACTTCATGTACCTAAACCTAGGATAGACGTATATAAAACAAGCTTAGCATACTCTGCCACTCAGTTAAGGAACAATCTTCCACAAGAAATCAAAGACACCACCTATCAGTATACATACAGTCGCAACCTGTTTGAACACTAGCTTTGTACAGACTACATTCCCCCACCCCCCTCCTCTAAAAATAATAATGGTAAATTATCTCAAAAGACAACTAGTTAATAAACATTCCCATGTGTATGGCACGTTACACCTTGCTTAGGTATTTATCATGCCCATGGTAAACATTGCCTCAGTGAGTCATGTATTATTGATTATTTTTCATGCGTATTAATGCTTATTGTTCTTTCGTTGTCTAAGATTAGCTTCATAAATGATGAATGAAATAATGTATGAGATGAATTAGAGAAGAAGGGCAGAATATCAGACGGACCTGCGTGCCCAATTCTTAACCCTTTGAAAATAAAGATTGTTCGTTCGTTGGTTCATAACTAACTAAATAATTAACTAACTACACAACCTAACTAACTAGATGTGGTCAGCATGGCCGAATGGATAAGAACTCATGTTCTTAAACAACCGGTGTGCTGATGCCGAGGTAAGGGGTTCAGTCTCTACACCAGTCAGTTGTCCTAAAATGTTGACCTCCCGTCCCCTGACTTGGGGGAATAAATTACAAGTATCTCTGAAGTCGGAGTGGGTTCGCCTGATAGCGAGGGACACTGGTAATAAGGACAGCTAGTTCACACGTAAACTTCTGTCCAGCACTGCTAGAGGACGTTTGTATGGACTGTCCTTGAGCTCAAAGCGACCAAGCGCAAATAAAAAATTAACAACTAGCTAACTAAGTAATTAACTTGCTATCTAGTTAAATAACTAACAAGCAAACTAAGTAACTATCTAGCTAGCCACATACTTAACTAAGCACCTAAATAATTAACTAACTCGGTAAACAAATAATTACCTAGCCACATAACTAATTAACTAGCTAAATAATTAAATTGCTCAAACTAACTTATAAGCTAAACAAATAACTAATTAGGTAACTAGGTAGCCAGCTAACTAACTAATTAAAACATGGAAATAACAATCACTTAGCATAATGGTGGCAGTATAAGCACAGATTTTACCCTTGTCTTGTTCGCCTGTTTAACAAGAACGACAAACTGTGAGCTCACGTGATATCAGCTCAATAATATTTATTTTCCATCTGTTTTGTGCTCTTAGCACAATATAACACGCATGCGCGCTGCCACTTTTATTCTAAATTGACCTGCGCTCTAGGTCGGCCCAGCCTTAGATAGGTACTAGGAAATGTTTAGGGAGGTGAAAGCGGCCGTTGCTACATCGAGCACATCAGCCATCGAGTGGCGAGTGGTCTATACATCTATCAAACTGGCACCATTTGTCCACTACGCTTAAAGGTGTGGGCAAGTGTTTTTACTTTTTTTTCCACACGCGCTCGGGCACACACACGAAACACATTTCCCCACCCACACATACACACACACAACACACACTTACACACACACACACACGTTTATACAAGCTTGCATACTAAATCACGCTGTGTTATATTGATCGTAGTCATGCCTGCTCCAGACTGTCATAATTAGGGTATATTGTGTGGGTTTCGTGTCATTGATGTCTTCGGTTGATGATTCGTCTGCTAGTTGCCTTTCTGTGTGAAATAAACATGACAATTAGCAAGATTTGATATTCATATTTTATAATTCAAAGAAGTCATTCATTAAAATAATAGGTTTGAGTTATTTAGATCTAATTTCACATCAGTTTAAGAAATTCTTCTTATTATTATTATTATTATTATTATTATTATTATTTATCTTCTTCTGACAACCTCACGGAATGACACTATCCAGTGCCGTCCACCGGGCGCTGGAACGCAAATTATTCCTCCCCACGACGCTTGACGGCAGAAGTGGAAGATGATGATGATGATGATGATGATGATGATCTTCTTCTTCTTCTTTTCTTACTCTTCTTCTTCCTCTTTTTCTTCTTCTCCTCCTTCTTCTTCTTCTTCTTCTTCTTCTTCTTCTTCTTCTTCTTCCTCTTTTTCTTCTTCTTCTTCTTATTCTTCTTCTTCCTCTTTTTCTTCTTCTTCTTCTTCTTCTTCTTCTTCTTCTTCTTCTTCTTCTTCTTCTTCTTCTTCTTCTTCTTCTTCCTCTTCTTCTTCTTCTTCTTCTTCTTCTTCTTCTTCTTCTTCTTCTTCTTCTTCTTCTTCTTCTTCTTCCTCTTTTTCTTCATCTTCTTCTTCTTCTTCTCCTTCATCTTCTTCTTCTTCTTCTTCTTCTTCTTCTTCTTCTTCCTCCTCCCCCTCCTCCTCCTCCTCCTCCTCCTCCTCCTCCTCCAGAGATCATCGTTGATGCATCTATTTTCTGGTTCCCCAGAGTTTGCCTGGAAGGGTGACACCAGTGGGCCAGATTTCTTTTCTTTCAATGCCGAAGTCGTGTCAATTTCTGGGATGATTTAATAATGTAAATTACAATCTCTTACCGCCCCACCCTTATATCTCACACCTTCCTATCCATAAATTTGTTCATCTCTTTACCTGCTCACCTACCCACCGACATACCTATATACTTATCTAACTATTTATACATTTGTCAACCTACCTACCTATTCACCCATCAATCTTTCTACCTGTCTACCTACCCACATAAATAGCTACCTGTTGATCAATCCTGTACCTATTCATTATCTTCATTCCTATCTAACAATTCTCCTACCTACCTCCTTCCTGACTACATTCCTACTCACCTATTTACCTAGCTAACCAAATACCTGTCAGCCTATTCATCCAGCTTTTCTAGCTACTTATCCATTCATCTATTTTCTACCTACCGCATTGTCCACCTGCCTACATCCTGGGCAGACACTGGTCTGTGGGACATCCTGGGCAGACACTAGTCCGTGAGACATCCTGGGCAGACACTAGTCCGTGAGACATCCTGGGCAGACACTAGTCCGTGAGACATCCTGGGCAGACACTAGTCTGTAGGATATCCTGGGCTGACACTAGTCTGTAGGATATCCTGGGCAGACACTAGTCTGTAGGATATCCTGGACAGACACTAATCTATGGGACATCCTGAGCAGACACTAGCATTTTGGACATCCTGGCCAGAGACTAATCTGTGGGACATCATGAGCAGTTTGTGGTAACAACTGGCAGACTGTCTTTCTCGCTCTATATGCCTGTCTGTCCCTGGCGTGATACTTAAATTGTGTGTAACTTCCACGCTGAGTAACATCAGAATGACAAATACAGCAGTACGCGGCTCGTCACGATAGCTTGTTGACCTGTGTGTGTTTGTGTGTTTGTGTGTGTATGTGTGTCCTTTTCATGACGTCGCAATAAACCCCGGCAGTTATTGAGGGCTTGTGATTGAGGAAGCAAGTTTACGTTCAGTAGTTTGCCATTGCTTTCTGAACAACCGACGCTCATACCATCGTGATCATCATCGCAAAGCTACCTGCTCCCACATTGCCTGTGACTGACTTCACATCCGGTATGACAGGATTGTGACCCCACATATGTCCACCCACCCTTGACTGAGCAAAGATATGCCCAAACACCTTTGATTGGGCCCACATATGCCGACCTACCCTTGACTAAGTCCATATATGCCCAAACACCCTTGATTGGGCCCACAAATGTCGATTCACCCTTGACTGACCCCCCCCCCCCCTCCCCCAGACGCCGACAAACTCTTAACTGACCCCACAAATGCCGAGGCACCTTGATATGTCGAAACACCCTTGAGTGACCCCACACATGCCGAAACACAATTGACTGAGCCCAAATGAAAGACAATTATTATGCAGCTCTTATAAACAGACACCTCAACTAGCAGAGATGCCAATATCGAGTGAATCCAGCCACTTGTGTCCTGCTGTGAAACATTCTACAGTGATCAAATATCTCATTATCACAGCCATGATTGAGTAGTGGCATTAGTTTCTGAATTGTCCCGCATGTCAGTCAGACAAGTAGGTGGCAACCTGTGTCTGCCAGGTATGACACCTGTTTAAGTGACATTCTCTACACCCACGCCGTCCTTGTTTGTTTCTTCACAAGCAGACGGTTGTTGCTGTGTGTCATGGCACATGCCCCTCCCCGTGTACAGATTTGTCCAGAAAACATCGACATCAACATTATGTAAGCCTGGACAGAGGTCACTTCTCCACTGCCTTTTGGTGGCACCACATAGGACCAGGAGGTGTGAGGACCATGGCTGTGGGATTGGTGATATCTCGTCTGAGCTGAAGGTGGGGAGAGGAGTGTGAAAGTCACCCCAGTACTAGATCACCTTACAGTGAGAACGTGGGGAGAGGGGCGGGCGTGTTTTAACAAACTCCAACAAAGCATAAAGCAATTACTTGTGGGTGGTTGAGTGTCAACGCGACAGAATGAATAACTGCACAGATAGAATACAGGGCAGAACATGTAAACACAATAATAGTGTCAACATTACAGAAGGAATAACTGCACAGATAGAATACAGGGCAGAACAACACAATAATAGTGTCAACATTACAGAAGGAATAACTGCACAGATAGAATACAGGGCAGAACAACACAATAATAGTGTCAACATTACAGAAGGAATAACTGCACAGATAGAATACAGGGCAGAACAACACAATAATAGTGTCAACATTACAGAAGGAATAACTGCACAGACAGAATACAGGGCAGAACAACACAATAATAGTGTCAACATTACAGAAGGAATAACTGCACAGATAGAATACAGGGCAGAACATGTAAGCACGATACCACATGCCTAGAAATGAGCATTGAGATGTGGTCAAACACTTGTCGTTGCTAGAGGACGGACACAGCACAAGAGAAAGGCAACAACGGTTGACTGGACCGAGTGTCCACTCCAATAAGTGGACAACTGTGTCTAAGTAGAGAAGATCATTCACTTGTGCTGACAGCTGGAACAACATATATCTACAATAATTGTGTCACATTCCCCGCCACGACATGACAGAGAGCAACATAATTACAATCATTGTGTCACATTACCCGCCATGACATGACAGAGAACAACATAATTACAATCATTGTGTCACGTTACCCGTCATGACATGACAGAGAACAACATAATTACAATCATTGTGTCACATTACCCGCCATGACATGACAGAGAACAACATAATTACAATCATTGTGTCACATTACCCGCCATGACATGACAGAGAACGACATAATTACAATGATTGTGTCACATTACCCCCATGACATGAAAGAGAAATACATAATTACAATGATTGTGTTACATTACCCGCCATGACATGACAGAGAACGACATAATTACAATCATTGTGTCACATTACCCGCCATGACATGACAGAGAACAACATAATTACAATCATTGTGTCACGTTACCCGCCATGACATGACAGAGAACAACATAATTACAATCATTGTGTCACGTTACCTGCTATGATAAGACAGAGAGCAACATAACAAATGTACAATCACAGTGAACGCCGCACTAGCACACAGGCTAGCTCGTTTGCCTGCTGGTCCAATCCAATGTTCGAATCCCGATAGGGATATTTTGTTTTCATTGACCTGGACCTAAACTGGGTAGGAGGGAATGTATTGGGTTTTCACACGGCTCTGGGATATTGGGGTTGTCACACGGCTCTGGGAGATTGGGGTTGTCGCAAGGCTCTATGACACTGGGGTTGACACACGGCACTGGAAGATTGGGGTTGTCACATTGCTCTGGGAGATTGGGGTTGTCGCAAGGCTCTGTGAGATTGGGGTTGTCACACGGCTCTAGGATATTGGGGTTGACACACGGCACTGGAAGATTGGGGTTGACACATGGCACTGGAAGATTGGCGTTAATACATGGCGCTTGGAGCTTGGGGTTGACACACGGCACTGGAAGATTGGGGTTGTCACATTGCTCTGGGAGATTGGGGTTGTCGCAAGGCTCTGTGAGATTGGGGTTGTCACATTGCTCTGGGAGATTGGGGTTGTCGCAAGGCTCTGTGAGATTGGGGTTGTCACATTGCTCTGGGAGATTGGGGTTGTCGCATTGCTCTGGGAGATTGGGGTTGTCACATTGCTCTGGGAGATTGGGGTTGTCACATTGCTCTGGGAGATTGGGGTTGTCACATTGCTCTGGGAGATTGGGTTTGTCACATTGCTCTGGGAGATTGGGGTTGTCACATTGCTCTGTGAGATTGGGGTTGTCACATTGCTCTGGGAGATTGGGGTTGTCACATTGCTCTGGGAGATTGGGGTTGTCACATTGCTCTGGGATATTGGGGTTGTCACATTCCTCTGGGAGATTGGGGTTGTCACATTGCTCTGGGAGATTGGGGTTGTCACATTGCTCTGGGAGATTGGGGTTGTCACATTGCTCTGTGAGATTGGGGTTGTCGCATTGCTCTGGGAGATTGGGGTTGTCGCATTGCTCTGGGAGATTGGGGTTGTCGCAAGGCTCTGTGAGATTGGGGTTGTCACATTGCTCTGGGAGATTGGGGTTGTCGCAAGGCTCTGTGAGATTGGGGTTGTCACATTGCTCTGGGAGATTGGGGTTGTCGCAAGGCTCTGTGAGATTGGGGTTGTCACATTGCTCTGGGAGATTGGGGTTGTCACATTGCTTTAGAAGATTGGGGTTGACACATGGCACTGGAAGATTGGCGTTAATACATGGCGCTTGGAGATTGGGGTTGACACATAGCGTTGGGAGATTGGGGTTGTCACACGGCGCTGGGGAATTGGGCTTGTCACCCGGGGTGGAGTGTTGGGGTTGTCACCCGGGACTAGAAGATTGGGGTTGCCACACGGCGCTGGGAGATTGGGGTTGTCACCCGGGGCTAGGGGATTGGGATTGACACGCTGCGCTGGGAGATTGGAGTTGTCACCCGGGGCTGAGAGACTGGGGTTGACACACGGCGCTGGAAGAGCACCTATCCTCTCTCTTTCTGTGTCTGTGTGTCGGGTTGTCACCCGGGGCTGGGAGATTGGGGTTGTCACCCGGTGCTGAGAGATTGGGGTTGACACACGGCGCTGTAAGAGCGCCTATCCTCTCTCTTTCTGTGTCTGTGTGTCGGGTTATCACCCAGGGCTGGGAGATATTGGTTGTCACCCGGGGCTAGGGGATTGGGTTGTCACCAGGGGCTGGGATATTGGGGTTGACACACGGCACTGGGAAACTGGGGTTGACCACGGCGCTGAAAGATTGGGGTTGACACACAGCGCTGGGGGATTGGAATTGTCACACGGCGCTGCTAGAACACCTATCCTCTGTGTGTGTATGCACGTGTGTGTGTTAGAGTGTATGTGTGTGTATGCGTGTGTGCGTGCGCGCGCGTGTGTGTGTCTCTCTGTCTGTCAGTTTGTCTGTCTGCCTGTCTGTCTGTCTGTCTGTCTGTCTGTCTGTCTTGGCAAATGTTACAATCACTAGATCGTTTCTCTTCATCCTGGTTCCGCTCCTTCCTATCGTACGTGGACTGTATATATGTGTTTATCCATGCCTTCCCCACCGCAATGTTGGGGTTAATGTTCTAGCTATTCTGTTTCTGGCACTGTGGCGTAATACACACAATGAGTTTCCTCTCTCGTCTGCTGCTGGTGGCCAATGAAACACGTGCTTACATTTCTCTCGTCTTATGATATTCCTCTAACAACGGGGATGACACACGGCAAACGATCAAATTCTTGCACTCCCAACATGGTTCAACCTGCCAAGGGAGAGACTGTACTGGATATAAAGACCAGATCTATATCACCGAAACAAGAAACAAATGAAGATCGTAAACTGATCAGAGACATTAGACGTAGACAGTCACAATTTTTTGGACATGTTATGAGAAGAAATGATTTGGAGAACTTGGTGACAACTGGTAAGATCGAGGGAAACAGACCAAGGGGAAGACCTAGAAACAAGTATCTGGATGGCTTGGCCTTGTGGCATGGTCGAGACAGAAACACGGAACTGATCCACGACTCTGGTGATCGAGTGAGATGGCAGAACATGACCGCCCACGCTTACCGGCATGGCACATGATGGATGGATGGATATCACCGCCAGCATCACCGGGTCTAGTCGCGAGACAACTCGGGCGGCCATCATAGACCAGAGTCGGGTCCACGCTAAGTGGTGCCTGGGTCAGGGCGAGACCCAGGCGACGACCGTTGGGGTTTTCCCACTCCTGGATTCAGCATTGAAGTCCCTGGATGTTGTGCATCTATAATCAGATGTCTCCAGCAGGTCTGACATGAAGTCACAGTTGTTTTCCTCGTGTTGGATATCCACATCTGTATAAATGTTATACATGCTCCTTCATTCCGTTTCCTGTACGTACCATTTTGAATTTATTTAATAACCGAGTCATGACTTCGGACATTGCGAGCAAGTCAGAGCTTGATAGCGTTCTCACTGTAGACTCGTGTCCTTATCTGAAGTGCCAAACTCTGTAAATATATGTTTTAACATATATTAACAACACCACTTGTTGTTGGTGTTGTTGTTGTTGTTGTTGTTGTTGTTGTTGTTGTTGTTGTTGCCCTCCACGAATGCCTCTACGCGTCTTGGGGAAGGGTTATTGAAGTTCCAGCGCCTGTGACTATTGCCCTTTCCTCCAATTTCCTCTGTGATTCATGAGAATAATTGTTCTAGGATCAAACAGATTCTCTAGCGGTATTGATTCACGCGAACAACATCACTAAGATTAAGTGGATCAAACAATGTAGATAGATTATTTGTAAACAGCGCACTGAAGGTAGGCAACAGCAGTTCAATCATACTAACGACAAACGGAGTCAAAAAGTCAACAGTAGTAATGAAACACGATTTATAGCGGTACGTCTAAGTACACAACTACACTAGAGTCATCACAGTAGAAAACTAGGCAGTAAGGGACCACTCCAGGTGATCGTTTAGCTCATTGTTCAAGGACAGCTGACAGTAGAACAGAGAGTTATTATAATGAGAAACACAGAGAAAGTATAAGGAAGGGAAAACACAGCTAACAGCAAAAAAACCTGCCGGTAGGAAGGGTCAAGGGGTCAGCCAGGGGACGTGAAATATATTGTACAAGTCAGGGGATCAATACTGGGTGAACTCTGGTTTACGACACGACAACATTCACCTGTACAATAAAATTCACCTCCCCTCGGCACAAATGGTAGACATTGTAAATCTGCACAGCAATGACTGGCATTGGATCTCGGCCGCTGGCCGTGTCAGGGGCGTGTCACTGTTCGTATAGTGTGTTGTACGTGCTGAGGTGGAGCGGGTAGTGGCACACCCCGAGGTTGTATAGGCTGTGGTGAAGGTACAGGGTGTGTTTTTAATGACTGTGGAGTTTTTGAAAATATTGCCGGTCCAAGTTTTTTATTTACCTATTATGTTGCATCAACTCCACAGAGGGCGAATACAAAACTTGGAACGGCGATATTTTCAAAAACTCCACAGTCATTAAACATACATCCTGTATATGCCAAGGTGAAGGTATATATCCAGGGGTAGATACACGACAAGGTGAAGGTATACGCCGAGGTCAAGGTGCACAAAGAGGTCAAGGTACACTACGAGATGGCAGAGGACGGGAGAGTATAAAGCACTAACACAGAGTAAAATATTTAAAGGTATAGTATTGATAGGTATCATATCGATATGCGCCCTACCCGCCAGACTGGACGAGGCGAACACGACGCAAGGAGAAACACAAGGAACATTAAACAGTCGGTGCACGTATTGCCATTAGAGCATTGGCTGCCAGCTCTGGGAGCTCAGAGGACATCTTTGCCCAGCGATGTTGTGTGAACGGAATCTGTTGACGGCCTGCAGACAGATGTGTCATTTCTTGAACGTCCTGCGTAGCTGCAGACACAGACCACCCACTGCATGAGGCGCTGGACGTAGTTCAGGGTCAGCGACTGAAAAGAGGGAAATCATGGATGGCTCAGGCGGAGGATACGATCAGACAGGTGTGCCCCTTGGAGAACATTAGGCGTGGAGAGGAGTGGGTCAGAGTGCCAGCAGTCAGACTTGTGCAGAGTTATAATCACATTAAGCCGGGAGTGCAGGGGGTGGTGAGGACGGACAGGCTTCGTGCGGAGTGGCTTGCTTCGCTTCGGAGGTCACGGGTGACAAGCATCGCCTGGATCTTTTCTCCGGGGCATGCCGGTGTGCTGGGAAATGAACAGGCGGACAGATTGGCTGGCTCTGCAGAATTTGGTGGAGTATTGATACATGACAAGGCAGATGTGGTTGCGGCCTTGTGGGAGCACGTGTACACCTCGGAGGAGCAAATGGATTACCATGGTCTGGCAAGAATGAGACAGCGAGGAGTGACGAGGGGTCTGGCGACGCTCAACGCTCAGAGGAAAGGCGAGACGGACATATAATCAGATTGCTACTGGTACTATTGGTGTTGGAACTCTTCGCTGGCTGCTGAGGATGGGGACGGAGCGCTTATGGGAATGCCCCGAATGCTGTGATGTCGATTCCTAAATCAATCAATCAATCAATCATTCTTGAACGCCCATCGTGTCACGTTCTGTATGTGTCAAGTCAGCCAGTGTGTGGGTGTCAAGTCAGCCAGTGTGTGGGTGTCAAGTCAGCCAGTGTGTGGGTGTCAAGTCAGCCAGTGTGTGGGTGTCAAGTCAGCCAGTGTGTGGGTGTCAAGTCAGCCAGTGTGTGGGTGTCAAGTCAGCCAGTGTGTGGGTGTCAAGTCAGCCAGTGTGTAGGTGTCAAGTCAGCCAGTGTGTAGGTGTCAAGTCAGCCAGTGTGTAGGTGTCAAATCAGCCAGTGTGTGGGTGTCAAGTCAGCCAGTTATGGGTGTGTGTGTCACGTCAGTCAGTGTGTGGGTGTACGACGGCATATCTTCAGTTCGTGACACTTGCTATTCTTTTAAACTGCTTCATATTTGTGATCACACCGGATGTGAACAGTTGTCCCAACAGGCACTTTACGAACTCACTATCAAACAAACAACGCTCAAAGTCTCACATCCTACATCATGTTTCAGCCAGTGTGCACCTTCTACCAGCATACGATACAGTGTGTGACATGTCTTGCTCCAGACTTACCAACGGAAACTTGGATATCGGCCTCCACAAACGTCACATCCCACTGGACTTTCTCGTATCTTCTATCTCCACGGATAGGTAACTTATAGAAGTCGCCATCATTGCCTCAACATGACACTTGTGTGGCCCGTGGTGCCAGAACCAACAATATACGCAGCCGTTAGGACGGACATCATGTCTGTGGAACTGATCATTATTATAATCACGCCTACTCGGTGGCCTGGGTCGATCCTTATTCTCGCTTCTGAAATCATACTTGTTGTTCTTCCTCTATATACAGAAAATAAAGCTCATCCGTTCGTTCCTTCACTGGCCGCGGGGTGAAGGAGAAGAAGGTTTAGCCGTGATACTACTGTAGGGGGCTGCGTGGTCTCGAGGTACGGTGTCCGCCTCGAGAGCTGGAGGTCCCGGGTTCAAGCCCTGGTGAGGACCGGGATTTTTTCACGTGGACTTCTAGTAATAAAATGTCCCCTGGTCTCTGGGTAGTGAGATCGGACGCCCGTGTGTATTTTTGCGCACGTAAATAATCCCTTAGCAGTTGGCAATCGAAAAAGAGTAGCCTAACGGCGCTGCCCGGACAAAATTTAGAATTAAAAATCTACCCAAAGTATTTCAGGATCCTCGCCGGTACTACGGAGTTCGTGCACTGAACTGAGTTTCTCCAAACTCAGGTTTGAGTTAGGAGGAGAACAGAGCACTTATGGGTTACACCCGTGATGTTGATCCATCGACTAAACTATACTTCAGCCCATGATTGTTGACGCACTGTCTTAACCGGAGTTACTTCCCTGTTGTCCTTATTATTGTACAACTCTCAGTGGATTCCTCAGTACTAAAGTATTGTCAAAGTCCATGCTTGTAACACCAAACACTAAAAAGTCTGCTCATCATCAACAGAAATCTGCTTGCGGATTGTGAGCTTGAGTCGGAGATGTAGATTGTTGATGACTTCTAGGAAAAAGTGTTTAGTGGGCCTTAAACTAGTTTTGCAGTCTCTGCACTATCTCGCTATATCTATATATATATATTGGAAACAACAAGCTGCCATAAGGATTGATAATGAAGTAGGTCAATATCAGCCTATTAAGAGAGGTGTGAGACAGGGATGTGTAATGTCTCCAGATCTTTTTTCCCTGTACAGTGAAAATATTTTCAGAAATGTAGAATATATAAATGGAATCAGCATTGGAGGACGAAACATCAATAACATTAGATATGCGGATGATACAATATTGATTGCAGACAATGCACAGGATCTGCAACATTTAGTAGATGCGGTTGTTGCACACAGTGAACAACTAGGGTTGGAATTAAATTGTAAGAAGACACAGATTATGGTCGTCACTGGGAAGACGGAAATACCACAATGTAATACACAAGTGCCGGTCTCCCTGGCTAAGAGTTTAACAGACGTTCTTAATCCCGTATATTCACGTGGGGAAAACACCTGCGCGAGATTCGGCAGCGGATCGCGCCGAGCTGGTAACTTACGGGGGTATATGAACCGGTCGTTCAGAAAGCAATGGCAAACTACTGAACGTAAAACTTGACATGTACATCAACAGCAGCGGGAAAATGCTGGTGTTGACTGAAACGTCCTGTAAGGTATATGCAACATTAACGTGTGCGTATGCGTGTGTGTGTGCGCGCGCGTGTGTGTGTGCGTGCGCACACACACACACACAAGTAAATGGGAATATTCTCGAACAAGTGAATCGGTACAATTACACCGGAACAGTCATAACATCTGATGGGTGGTGCCTTGAAGAGATTAGAACAAGAATCGCCATGGCGAAGGCAGCCTTTTGCAAGATGGAAAACATACTGTCCAATAAAAAGATATCACTTTAAACGAGAAGAAGAATGTTGAGGTGCTACATAGAGCTTGTGTTTTTGTATGGAGGTGAAACGTGGACAATGATCAGACAAGCTGACAAACATCTGATGGCTGTGGAAATGTGGTTTCAGAGGAAAATGCAAAGAATACCATGGACAGACAGAAAAACCAATGAACAAGTCCTTCAAGAAACAAATGATTCAAATGAAGATCGTAAACTGATTAGAGACATTAGCCGTAGACAGTCATACTTCTTTGGTCACGTTATGAGAAGAAATAAATTATAGAACTTGGTGATAACTGACAAGATCGAGGGGAAGAGAATGGGGGGGGGGGAGAGAAGTAAATACCTGGATGGCTTGGCCACGATGATGATGATTACCTCACAGTCATCTGCAAACCTCTGACCCGCAAATGTTATTTCACAGGTCCAAACAAGTGTAACTCAGATGGCGCCATGTTTGGACTGTATGCTGGATGTTCCAAGACCTCAAATTTCAGAGTATGTAGTGCTTCCATTGTATGTGCAGCCGTATGAGGGAGGGTGTTGTCGTGCAGCAACAATACTCTTTTTGAGAAAAGTCCCAGGCTTCAATTTGTTTACTGCATCGAGCTCTTGTCACCGTTTCATCCCTTTCCTGGAAATGCACCAATATATGACCCTTGATATCCTAAAAGATTGTTATCGTTACTTTTCCAAAGGATTCCTGTGTCTTGAATTGTTTCCTAACTGGAGACAACGGGTGTTCCCAATGCATCGATTGTCTCCATCCTGAACAATTATTCTTCTGTAGATTTCACACCCTCTGACCATAAACAAACGAATAACGTCTTGTTGTTCTTCTATGTTGCAAGTTTATAGTGGGGCAGTCATTTTGTAATCTCTGTGCATGACAAGCAGTGGGCATACAGGATTTTCAGATTCGTGGCATGCCCGTACTGTTGTTGTTGTTGGTGGTGGTGGGAATCTGGTTGATGTCACACGTGTTTACGTCCATTACTGTTAGTTGGGCACTATAACCCATACTGAAACATCCAAATAGACCTATTTCCGCAAAACGACATTCACACCAACCATATGAGAGAACTCTTCAGCTGCACATTGGCAGCACGCCTGTAGAAAGTGTCACCGAGCACAAGACACTGGGTGTTATCATAGATCAAAATCTAACTTTTAACTCACATGTTCATGCTCTAGTTAAACAAATAGCCAAAAAAAGTATACCAACTTGCCAAAATTAAAAATTTCCTTGACGAAAACACAAGAAAGATATTCTATACTTCTCATATACAAACACATATTGATTACTGCTCCACAGTCTGGGATGGATGCTCCAAATCAATAACAAAACGCCTATATTCACTCCAGAAAAGGGCAGTGCGTTTAATTAATGGTGAAAAGCTTACCGACAATTCTAACCTATATAAACGTCTCCGGTTACTGCCACTCCACAAGCGCCTGCTTTTTAATAAAACCAAACTAATTCACAAAATCCTATTTCAAAATGCTCCAAGCTACCTTTGGCCATTGTTTAAATATAACGCTAGACATAGCGAACGACTAAATATACTTCATGTCCCTAAACCTAGGATAGACTTATATAAAACAAGCTTAGCATACTCTGCCGCTCAGTTGTGGAACAATCTTCCACAAGAAATCAAAGACACCACCAATCATGATACATACATTCGCAACCTGTTTGAACACTACCTTAGTACAGACTACATGCCCCCATAACAAACAACACAAAAAAGACAATAATGGTAACTTATCTCAAACGACAACTAGCCAAAAAACATTCCCTTATGTATGGCACGTTACACCCTCCTTAGGTATTTATAATGCCCATGTTAAACACTGCTTCAGTGAGTTATTTGTTATTGATTATTTTTCATGCGTTTTAATGTTCTTTTGTTGTCAAAAGTTGCTTCATAAGTGATGTTGAATGAAAGAATGTATGAGAGGAAATAGAGAAGAAGGGCAGAATGTCAGACGGGCCTGCGTGCCCAATTCTTAACCCTTTGAAAATAAAGACTTATTATTATGTCAAACTTGGACTTTATCAAATTACACTTATGCAAAATCAACACGTATGAGATAAGACGCCCGAGAAGAGCTGCCAAGTTAGCTATCTGAGACGGAGTAAGAAATGATGTAATCAGACAGACAATGGGATCAACACTTGTGAGATAAGACGCCCGAGAAGAGCTGCCAAGTTAGCTATCGGAGACGGAGTAAGAAATGATGTAATCAGACAGACAATGGGATCAACACGTATGAGATAAGACGCCCGAGAAGAGCTGCCAAGTTAGCTATCGGAGACGGAGTAAGAAATGATGTAATCAGACAGACAATGGGATCAACACTTTGAGCCACATATATTGACAGGCATAAGATCAAATGGTTCAGCGATCTCGTTAGAATGCAACATCATCACCTACCAGCACTAGCGCTACATCAAAGAAGATCTGATACAAGAGCAAGAGAATGCCTGAGAGGAACAAGGATGAATCACATCAAAGACGTTGTATAATCACACGGAATGACACTATCTAGTGCCACCTATCAGGCACTAAAGTGTCAGCTATTCCTCCCCACGACGCTTGGTGGCTAAGAAGGTGGAAGATGATGATGATGATGTTAATAGGTCAGAGCAACAGGAGGTCCCTCGTCGTCACTGCCCCACACACAGACTCAAGGCACGTACCCCTACACACAGACTCAGGGCACGTACCCCCACACACAGACTCAGGGCATGTACCGCGAACCTATGTTATAGGTGATATGTCAGTCTGTTATGTCCTGCTTACAATCGAGCAACATGACAGCTGAAAATTATTTTATCCTCCTTTTATTTCTGATATTTCTCTGTATTTTCTCCATGATAAAACAATGAATTATGTAAACATTTCTGTAGGGTACAACACATTGTGACATGTGTAGAACATTTCTGTAGGGTACAACAAATTCTGATATATGTGTAACATTTCTGTAGGGTACAACAAATGCTGATATATGTGTAATATTTCTGCAGGGTACAAAAAATTCTAATACTGTTGTAAAACTTGAAGCTAACCAGTAACAGGTGACAGGTGGCACAGGTGGAAGTATTTTATATACTACAGAGAGTACATACACAGTTACAGGAGTGGGTGTTTGGCAAGTTTTGATTGGTGCAGTTATCTGTGCCTGGACACTACCCGCTTGGACGCGGCAACATCTCTACCTCACAGACTGACCATCAACAACCAGCCACACAACTGATGCCTGCTCAAACAACAGGTTCATCTTCACACATGTCACAGCACAGGATACCCCACACATGTCACAGCACAGGATACCCCACACATGTCACAGCACAGGATACCCCACACATGTCACAGCACAGGATAGCCCCACACATGACACATCACAGGATAGCCCCACACATGTCACAGCACAGGATACCTCACACATGTCACAGCACAGGATACCCCACACATGTCACAGCACAGGATACCCCACACATGTCACAGCACAGGATAGCCCCACACATGTCACAGCACAGGATAGCCCCACACATGTCACAGCACAGGATAGCCCCACACATGTCACAGCACAGGATAGCCCCACACATGTCACAGCACAGGATAGCCCCACACATGTCACAGCACAGGATAGCCCCACACATGTCACAGCACAGGATACCCCCACACATGTCACAGCACAGGATACCCCACACATGTCACAGCACAGGATAGCCCACACATGTCACAGCACAGGATAGCCCACACATGTCACAGCACAGGATAGCCCCACACATGTCACAGCACAGGATAGCCCCACACATGTCACAGCACAGGATAGCCCCACACATATCACAGCACAGGATACCCCACACATGTCACAGCACAGGATACGCCACACATGTCACAGCACAGGATACCCCACACATGTCACAGCACAGGATACCCCACACATGTCACAGCACAGGATACCCCACACATGTCACAGCACAGGATAGCCCCACACATGTCACAGCACAGGATAGCCCCACACATGTCACAGCACAGGATAGCCCCACACATGTCACAGCACAGGATAGCCCCACACATGTCACAGCACAGGATAGCCCACACATGTCACAGCACAGGATAGCCCACACATGTCACAGCACAGGATACCACACACATGTCACAGCACAGGATAGCCCCACACATGTCACAGCACAAGATAGCCCCACACATGTCACAGCACAAGATAGCCCACACATGTCACAGCACAGGATACCCCACACATGTCACAGCACAGGATACCCCACACATGTCACAGCACAGGATACCCCACACATGTCACAGCACAGGATACCCCACACATGTCACAGCACAGGATACCCCACACATGTCACAGCACAGGATACCCCACACATGTCACAGCACAGGATACCCCACACATGTCACAGCACAGGATAACCCCACACATGTCACAGCACAGGATAGCCCCACACATGTCACAGCACAGAATAGCCCCACACATGTCACAGCACAGGATAGCCCACACATGTCACAGCACAGGATAGCCCCACACATGTCACAGCACAGGATAGCCCCACACATGTCACAGCACAGGATAGCCCCACACATGTCACAGCACAGGATAGCCCCACACATGTCACAGCACAGGATACCCCACACATGTCACAGCACAGGATAGCCCACACATGTCACAGCACAGGATACCCCACACATGTCACAGCACAGGATACCCCACACATGTCACAGCACAGGATACCCCACACATGTCACAGCACAGGATACCCCACACATGTCACAGCACAGGATACCCCACACATGTCACAGCACAGGATACCCCACACATGTCACAGCACAGGATAGCCCCACACATGTCACAGCACAGGATAGCCCCACACATGTCACAGCACAGGATAGCCCCACACATGTCACAGCACAGGATACCCCACACATGTCACAGCACAGGATAGCCCACACATGTCACAGCACAGGATAGCCCACACATGTCACAGCACAGGATACCCCACACATGTCACAGCACAGGATACCCCACACATGTCACAGCACAGGATACCCCACACATGTCACAGCACAGGATACCCCACACATGTCACAGCACAGGATATCCCACACATGTCACAGCACAGGATACCCCACACATGTCACAGCACAGGATACCCCACACATGTCACAGCACAGGATAGCCCCACACATGTCACAGCACAGGATAGCCCCACACATGTCACAGCACAGGATACCCCACACATGTCACAGCACAGGATAGCCCACACATGTCACAGCACAGGATAGCCCACACATGTCACAGCACAGGATACCCCACACATGTCACAGCACAGGATAGCCCCACACATGTCACAGCACAGGATAGCCCCACACATGTCACAGCACAGGATACCCCACACATGTCACAGCACAGGATACCCCACACATGTCACAGCACAGGATACCCCACACATGTCACAAAACAGGATACCCCACACATGTCACAGCACAGGATACCCCACACATGTCACAGCACAGGATACCCCACACATGTCACAGTTGTTGATATCACCACACAGGCCAGAGGTATCTCTGAAACACATGGCCAAGTGTGTTCAGATGACTCCATTAAAGGATGCAACAAAGGAGGAAATGCAATCTACATGATATACTGCAGTGGCAATACAGAAACACATTCCCTAGCACCAGGATAAACATGCACCAACTTCACAGCAGAGACAACACAGAAACACATTCCCTAGCACCAGGATAAACTTGCACCAACTTCACAGCAGAGGCAACACAGAAACACATTCCCTAGCACCAGGATAAACCTGCACCAACTTCACAGCAGAGGCAACACAGAAACACATTCCCTAGCACCAGGATAAACTTGCACCAACTTCACAGCAGAGGCAACACAGAAACACATTCCCTTGCACCAGGATAAACCTGCACCAACTTCACAGCAGAGGCAACACAGAAACACATTCCCTTGCACCAGGATAAACCTGCACCAAATTCACAGCAGAGGCAACACAGAAACACATTCCCTAGCACCAGGATAAACCTGCACCAACTTCGCAGCAGAGGCAACACGAAACACATTCCCTAGCACCAGGATAAACCTGCACCAAATTCACAGCAGAGGCAACACAGAAACACATTCCCTAGCACCAGGATAAACCTGCACCAAATTCACAGCAGAGGCAACACAGAAACACATTCCCTAGCACCAGGATAAACCTGCACCAACTTCACAGCAGAGGCAACACAGAAACACATTCCCTAGCACCAGGATAATCCTGCACCAACTTCACAGCAGAGGCAACACAGAAACACATTCCCTTGCACCAGGATAAACCTGCACCAACTTCACAGCAGAGGCAACACAGAAACACATTCCCTAGCACCAGGATAAACCTGCACCAACTTCACAGCAGAGGCAACACAGAAACACATTCCCTAGCACCAGGATAAACCTGCACCAACTTCACAGCAGAGGCAACACAGAAACACATTCCCTAGCACCAGGATAAACCTGCACCAACTTCACAGCAGAGGCAACACAGAAACACATTCCCTAGCAACTGGATAAACCTGCACCAATTTCACAGCAGAGGCAACACAGAAACACATTCCCTAGCAACAGGATAAACCTGCACCAACTTCACAGCAGTGGCAACACAGAAACACATTCCCTAGCACCAACTTCACAGCAGAGGCAACAGAACCTCTGGTAGCTGTGAAGACCCTCACTAGTCACGAGGAACTAACTCAGACAACTCTTGTCTTCACGGACTTAGTCAATCCTCCAAGGTACCTCATGCTCCAAACAGGGCAGCATTATCTATGAAATAAAGGACATTAGAATCCTATCTACAAGAACTGAACTAATCCTGCAGTAGGTACCAGCCCACCATAGTTTTCCTGGAAATAGACTGGAGAATGGAGCTAGTACAGACTGGTGGCAATCTTGCGCACTCCCAGCTTTTCCAGAGCTTTACAAGAGGCAAAGACACTAAAGCAATCTATAAAGATGAATTGAAGAAAACATGAAACTTACAAAGACACTAAAGCAATCTATAAAGATGAATTGAAGAAAACATGAAACTTACAAAGACACTAAAGCAATCTATAAAGATGAATTGAAGAAAACATGAAACTTACAAAGACACTAAAGCAATCTATAAAGATGAATTGAAGAAAACATGAAACTTACAGGCCAGGACATAGCAGTATCAACAAGCTTGGTAGAAACATGCAGACCAGAATTGTAAGTTTCGGAGCCATTACAAACTATTATGTTGTCGACTCACAGCACACCGATCAACAGGACTGACTGACTGACAGCCACTGGCATGTGTGGGGCACCAATCCAAACTCCGCAGCACCGCCTGCCAGACAGCCCAGGTTTGACCAGATAGAGAGAGGAAATCTGGCCAAATGGAGCAATCCTTGGAGACAAACTTCTGGGGACCAGTAAAGACTCCCAGCAACCCCTCCTGTATGTGACCCCTGCTGGAATAGTAGCAAGCAATCACAGGTGGCTGAAGGGGAATCCCCAAATATCTGTTAACATATACAGTTAAACATCTGTGAGAATTCTTGTCTTTCTTCTTCCATGATCCTGTGTGCACTCAGATATGCACTAATGCAGTAGTTCACTTTCAGGTTGAATTCCCTACACATGACCTTCAACCTCCCAGCCCCAACACGCATCAGCTGTTACATGTGCTGAGTGGTCTCTAGCAAACCACAAACATGCGAGGCACGTCACCACAGGAATCCCCACCCACCCACACACACATGCGCTGCACATACTCCACACAGCATACATTAATCCCAACCAGCTCCCCTACCCACTGCAGATACTCCACACAGCATACATTAATCTCAGCCAAACAACCAGCCTACCCCAGCCTAGCCTACCCCACCCCAGTCCACCCCAGCCTAGCCTACCCCACCCTAGCTCAGCCCAGTCTACCCCAGCCTACCCCACCACAGTCCAGCCCACTCCACCTCAGCCGTCAGTCTACCCCAGCCCATCCTAGCCTACCCCACCCTAGCCCAGCCCAGTCTACCCCAGCCCAACCCACTGTCATGCCCTCGGATTTCACTGACCTGATCACTAACATACCCCAGCCCATCGCAGCCCATCCTAGCCTACCCCACCCTAGCCCAGCCCAGTCTACCCCAGCCCAACCCACTGTCATGCCCTCGGATTTCACTGACCTGATCACTAACATACCCCAGCCCATCGCAGCCCATCCTAGCCTACCCCAGCCCAGTATACCATCACACAGACTGTGAGCATTCCCAAGACACAAATAACAAACATACCACACACCCACCTGCCCACCCACACCCGCCTGTATGCACGCACGCACGCACACACACTGTAGGCACACCATGATTGTCACTCAGAGATGAGACTGGTGTACCTCAGACAAGAGAAGTTGGTTTCATTCCAGCCGTGAATTTACTCAGCAACACAGAGATTCACAATTGATTGTTCTTGTATTTGTTTTGTCATTCGTGCTTATGGTTTGTTGTTCTTGCACGTTTGTTGTCCTGGGATATGTTCTGTTATTCTTCCATATGTTATGTTGTTCTTGTAAGTTATTGTTATTCTTGCACGTTTTATTGTTCTTCCACATGTTTTGCTATTCTTGCACATGCTTGGTTGTTCGTGTATATGTTTTGTAGCTCTATATTTTGTTGTGCCTGTTCATGTTGTTTGTTGTTGTTGTTGTATTGTACACAGCTACAGTTACCGTATCCATGACCTCGTCCTATGACTTGTAATCTTGCTCTAGTGACAATAAAGCCTTCCTGTGAACTCTTTTGTGCTTCGTCAAATGATGCGAATGAGCAAACCCAACCTGGCATATATCACAAATATAAGGCTTTTCCCCTGTGTGTATTCTCGTGTGTTTCTTCATGTCATACAAGTCTCCAAACGCAGACCCACAAACATCACACATGAACGGCTTCTCACCCGTGTGGATTCTGTTATGCCTTCGGAGATCACTGACCCGGTTAAACCCCTTGCCACAAACATCACATTTGTTGGGCTTCTCCCCCGTATGTATCACTCTGTGTCGTTCCAAATGACCTGTATCTGCAAACTCTGCTCCGCAAACATCACAAATATAAGGCTTCCCTCCAGTGTGCTGTAAACTATGAATTTTCAGGTGCTCGCGACGAGCAAATTCGGACCCGCAAATATCACACTTGTATTGATCTTCCTTTGTGTGGATTTTCTGGTGTCTTTTCAAATGATGAGACCAGGTGAACTCTGTAGCACAGACATCACACTTGTATGGCTTCTCTCCTGTATGTATTCTTTTGTGTCTTTTCATATCATAAATGTCGACAAATCCATTGCCACAAACATCACACATGAACGGTTTCTCTCCTGTATGTATTCTACTGTGTCGTCTGAGATCACTGCTGCGGTGAAACCCTTTGCCACAAACATCACATTTGTTCAGCTTCTCCGTGGTATGCGTCACTTTATGCTGCTTCAAGTTACTGGTGTCAGCAAATCTAGCCCCACAAACATCACAGCTGTACGGTTTTCCTCCCGTGTGCAGCAGACTATGGCTCTTCAGATCTCTCCTTCGGGTAAACCCCACCCCGCAGACCTCACACCTGTACTGTTCCTCCTTGGTGTGGATTTTCTGGTGTCTTTTCAAATGATGAGACCAAGTGAACTCTGTAGCGCATACGTCACACTTGTACGGCTTTTCTCCTGTATGTATTCTTTTGTGTCTTTTCATATCGTAAATATCTACAAATCCATTGCCACAAACGTCACACATGAACGGCTTCTCTCCCGTATGAATCCGCTCATGTCGTCTGAGATCACTGCTGCGGCTAAATCCCTTGGTACAAACATCACACTTGAACGGCTTCTCTCCGGTATGAACTAGTTTATGATTTTTCAAATGCTCCTTTCTCGTAAACCCAGCACCACAAACATCACATTTATACGGCTTCTGACCTGTATGTACAATTTTATGATTTCTCACATGTTCACTTCGGGTAAAACCTACCCCACACACATCACATACATAAGGTTTTTGACCTATTTGTAACCTGTCATGTCTCTTCGCGACCCTCGACTTACTTCCTACACTTCGGTCATTAAACACACGAGTCTTCCTGGCAGAACACGTTGGATGGTGTTTAGTCACATGATCAACATGTGACGTCCTTCCACTAGAAATGTAACACTCGTAGCAAAACTGAGCCGACGTTAAATTCCTATCATGACCGTTATTTACTGATCTGTGACCTGTGGTGAGAAAACACGGATCCTGACCAATTTCACTCCCAGAAAATACTTCATCTGATTTGACCTCATCTTTGACTGTCACCTCAGGATCACTTTCAGTCTCACAGAAGTCTGTGGTACTGTGAAGACAAGCAGCGACAGACTTCTCATGTTCATTAACAGACTTCATACACCGAACTGTTCGTGACTGTTCAAGACTGTTGTTCGTTTTGTCATTATCACAATTCTTGGAATCGGAGTTAGCAAATAAGCCGCTGTCCAGCACCTCAAGTAGCAAATCTGAAAATTATGAGATTCATGAGGTTTAACACTCAAATAAATATCCCAAAAGAGATAGGAAAGCCCAATAAGAGACAGTAAGAATGTAGCAAGAGACATCAATAGTATAATAAGACACATAAATAATGAAAAAAGAAACATGACAAACTATCATCAGCTGAAACACACCTTGTCAATTTCATGTACATGACTGGTACGAAGCAACAACTATCAGCAAGTATCACAGACAACCAAAAAACGGTAAGTTCCACAGAAAAACAACAAACATCAGCAAATTCCACAGACAACCAACAAACATCAGCAAATTCCACAGACAACCAACAAACATCAGCAAATTCCACAGACAACCAACAAACATCAGCAAATTCCACAGACAACCAACAAACATCAGCAAGTTTCACAGACAACCAACAAACATCAGCAAGTTTCACAGACAACCAACAAACATCAGCAAATTCCACAGACAACCAACAAACATCAGCAAATTCCACAGACAACCAACAAACATCAGCAAGTTCCACAGACAACCAACAAACATCAACAAGTTCCACAGACAACCAACAAACATCAACAAGTTCCACAGACAACCAACAAACATCAGCAAGTTCCACAGACAACCAACAAACATCAGCAAGTTCCACAGACAACCAACAAACATCAGCAAGTTCCACAGACAACCAACAAACATCAGCAAGTTCCACAGACAACCAACAAACATCAGCAAGTTCCACAGACAACCAACAAACATCAGCAAGTTCCACAGACAACCAACAAACATCAGCAAGTTCCACAGACAACCAACAAACATCAGCAAGTTCCATAGACAACCAACAAACATCAGCAAGTTCCACAGACTACCAACAAACATTAGCAAGTTCCACAGACAACCAACAAACATAAGCAAATTCCACAGACAACCAACAAACATCAGCAAGTTCCACAGACAACCAACAAACATCAACAAGTTCCACAGACAACCAACAAACATCAACAAGTTCCACAGACAACCAACAAACATCAGCAAATTCCACAGACAACCAACAAACATCAGCAAATTCCACAGACAACCAACAAACATCAGCAAATTCCACAGACAACCAACAAACATCAGCAAATTCCACAGACAACCAACAAACATCAGCAAATTCCACAGACAACCAACAAACATCAGCAAATTCCACAGACAACTAACAAACATCAGCAAATTCCACAGACAACCAACAAACATCAGCAAATTCCACAGACAACCAACAAACATCAGCAAATTCCACAGACAACCAACAAACATCAGCAAATTAAGATTATTTCAAGATGGCGTTAATACAAGAGCCGATTACTTGATATTGTTTTTCCCTTCATACTTTACGGTTCTGTACGTCTCACCCCTTCTAAAATTCATTTTATAAAGTAAGTAGACCTACAAATCACGTTTTATGTGGACGTCTAGACTTGTTTTAGTAAGTGCTATTAAATTTAGCTTCCATCATTATGTATACTGTGTAGGGGGGGGGGGGGGGGGGGGGGGAATTTTTAGGTAGGAAATACGAAAGGGGGGAATGATGTTCTGAAAATATGGTGAAGGGGGGCACGGGCCAAAAAAGGTTGAGAACCACTGTCCTAGATGATACGCACGGAATCTGTTACAGGATGTGTGCATTGTCCCATGTTTGCTGCCAGCCTTGTATCCCTCTCTCTTTATGTTGAAATACTTTTCCAGGATTAAATTAATTTATAATACTTGACGCTTGACACAATTAGCCCCAATTACTGGCTTCACATCCTTGAAGACAAGACATGCGTATTGACACAGAAATACCTGCTTCTTCTCCAGAAGACAGAGTCTCGTCTGAGCTGTCAACCCCAGACATGTCTGTGTCTAGGTTGCCAGTTGTCTGATCCCTGTCTGTGTTGTCAACTGTCTGATCCTCAGCACTCACATCTGAGTTGTGGAAATGAACATTAATCTGAGGAGAGGAAATGAGTACGTCTCTGGTGAGGTTATGTGTAAGTTATACCAGCTGAGTGAGTCTGATAGATCATTTGGTTATTATACATATGGCATATTTGATTGTAGGAACAAATTATTGTCTTATAGCCCATGCCGTGTGGCGTTGGTGATCATGTCTGTTCACAGCTCTCTGATTCATGTGCTACCAATAATTTCTGACACAGATGTGCCTCCTTGACATGATGTCAAACTGTCCAGCATCTTCTCTCTTGGTATTCCCTCTATCACAACTTCTAGATGTGGCCAGATAGTGCTGACCTGCTAGATGTGGCTATATAGTGCTAACCTTCTAGATGTGGCCAGATTGTACTGACTGGCTAAATGTGGCCAGTTATAACCTTCTAGATGTGGCCAGATTGTACTGGCCTGCTAGGTGTGGCCAGAAAGTGATAAGCTGAAGCAAACATGGCCAGATAGTGCTGACCTGCTAGATGTGGCCAGATAGTGCTGACCTGCTAGATGTGGCCAGATATTGCTGATCTGCTAGATGTGGCCAGATGGCAACATAGCTGCAGATGTAGCATGATGAATGAGCTGAACACTAAGAAGAAGAGGAAAATGATGGTCTTCCCATCAGATGACAATAAGTCACCTGAGGAAAGTCATGATCGTTATCTCCATTCTCGTGCAGGATGTTGTAGTGTCATATGCTCCAGTCTGCTCTGTGACCGTGGATATTAAGAGAATATATGGGAACAGACAAAGAGGACAGCAATGGCAGACAAACAACAACCACTTACTTCAAAACTGGACTCCATCTTGACATCGTCATCAATAAATGTCAGATGTGAATCAACAACTGTTGACACCTAGGCTCAAAATAAATAAGTATAAGCAAACTAGTTATTGATTTTAAAAACAAAATCTCTTAAAAGATGTTTAGTTTATCCAATATTTGGAACAGAATCAGCAAAGGATGTGTTAATGTTCAACTGTAATGACTGTGCATTCACTTAACGTGACCACCCAACGGTTGTACTGACCCTCTCTGTGTGCATGCAGACACAGCATCAGAGACCTGACAATTGGAGGGGATGAGGGATCGTTCTCTCAAGTGACAACTCAACACTTGTACTGTACTGACCCTCTCTGTGTGCATGCAGACACAGCATCAGAGACCTGACAACTGGAGAGGACGAGGGATCGTTGTCTCAAATGACAACTCAACACTTGTACTGTACTGACCATCTCTATGTGCATGCAGACACAGCATCAGAGACCTGACAACTGGAGGGGACGGGGGATCATTGTCTCAAGCAGAACTAACATTACACACTTAAACAAGGCTTATAGCAACACTAGTAGTCTGTTTATACTACAAAAATGCTAGTCTATGGGTATTACAAGAATTGTAGTGTGTTGATATTAGAAATGTAGTGAGTTGATACTACAACAATTGTAGTGTGTTGATATTAGAAATGTAGTGAGTTGATACTACAACAATTGCAGTGTGCTGATATTAGAAATGTAGTGAGTTGATATTACAACAATTGTAGTGAGTTGATATTACAATAATTGTAGTGAGTTGATATCACAACAATTGTAGTGAGCTGATATTACAACAATTTAAGTAAGAAAGTAACGGACCCTTTAACATTTCTTGAGGAATGTTGGATATGAGACAAAGAATAAAAAATGATTATTAAGTTTTTGATTGGCATTTCATGAACACAAACATGAAGGTAAATTACTTCACAGATGCTATACTGACCAGGTAAATTACATAGCAGACATTGTCTTCACCAGGTAATTACATCGCAGACACTTTCTTGACCAGATAAATTACACCACAGACACTGTCTTAGCCAGGTAAATTACACCACAACCATTATCTGGGACATGTAAATTACATCACAAACACTTTCTGGGACAGGTAAATTACATCACAAACACTTTCTGGGACAGGTAAATTACATCACAAACACTTTCTGGGCCAGGTAAATTACATCACAAACACTTTCTGGGCCAGGTAACTTACATAACAGACACTTTCTGGGCCAGGTAAATTACATAACAAACACTTTCTGAGGCAGGTAAATTACATCACAAACACTTTCTGGGTCAGGTAAATTACATAACAGACACTTTCTGGGCCAGGTAAATTACATCACAAACACTTTCTGGGCCAGGTAAATTACATCACAAACACTTTCTGGGCCAGGTAAATTACATAACAGACACTTTCTGGGCCAGGTAAATTACATCACAAACACTTTCTGGGCCAGGTAAATTACATAACAGACACATACTAGGCCAGGTAAATTACATCACAAACACTTTCTGGGCCAGGTAAATTACATAACAGACACTTTCTGGGCCAGGTAAATTACATAACAAACACTTTCTGAGCCAGGTAAATTACATCACAGACACTTTCTGAGCCAGGTAAATTACATAACAGACACTTTCTGGGCCAGGTAAATTACATAACAAACACTTTCTGGGCCAGGTAAATTACATCACAGACACTTTCTGGGACAGGTAAATTACATCACAAACACTTTCTGAGCCAGGTAAATTACATAACAGACACTTTCTGGGCCAGGTAAATTACATCACAGACACTTTCTGGGCCAGGTAAATTACATAACAGACACTTTCTGGGCCAGGTAAATTACATAACAGACACTTTCTGAACCAGGTAAATTATATAACAGACACTTTCTGGGCCAGGTAAATTACATCACAGACACTTTCTGGGCCAGGTAAATTACACCCCAGACACTTTCTGAGCCAGGTAAATTACATTACAGACACTTTCTGAGCCAGGTAAATTACATCACAGACACTTTCTGGGACAGGTAAATTACATCACAGACACTTTCTGGGCCAGGTAAATTACATAACAGACACTTTCTGGGCCAGGTAAATTACATAACAAACACTTTCTGGGCCAGGTAAATTACATAAGACACTTTCTGGGACAGGTAAATTACATCACAAACACTTTCTGAGCCAGGTAAATTACATAACAGACACTTTCTGGGCCAGGTAAATTACATCACAGACACTTTCTGGGCCAGGTAAATTACATAACAGACACTTTCTGGGCCAGGTAAATTACATCACAAACACTTTCTGGGCCAGGTAAATTACATAACAGACACTTTCTGGACCAGGTAAATTACATCACAAACACTTTCTGGGACAGGTAAATTACATCACAGACACTTTCTGGGCCAGGTAAATTACATCACATACACTTTCTGGGCCAGGTAAATTACATCACAGACACTTTCTGGGCCAGGTAAATTACATCACAGACACTTTATGAGCCAGGTAAATTACATCACAGACACTTTCTGGGCCAGGTAAATTACATAACAGACACTTTCTGGGACAGGTAAATTACATCACAAACACTTTCTGAGCCAGGTAAATTACATAACAGACACTTTCTGGGCCAGGTAAATTACATCACAGACACTTTCTGGGCCAGGTAAATTACATCACAGACACTTTCTGGGCCAGGTAAATTCACTGACACACTCTTGGCAGAGTAACTCACTTGTCCTAGTATAATTTTCTATCCTGTGCTGTGAATAAAATACACAGAACTGTCCATATACCAGATGGCAGCGTTAGGATATGGAGTGGCCAGCTGCCTTCTTGCCTTCCTCACTTTAGAAACAAAGGAATATACATACCAGTTTGATGACTTGCCATTGACAGCGGTACTGCAAACCAGTTGAGAACTGATTCTACCAGTTTGATGACTTGCCATTGACAGCGGTACTGCAAACCAGTTGAGAACTGATTCTAAGGCAGTAAGTTGAGTTTGCTGCAAGTATGCAAGCAATGTCAAACAGATGTGACACATGTAACGGTGACATGAAGCACTCACTGTGTCATCTGGTTCTAGTTTGATTGTGTCAACCATGAATGTGGAATCACTGTCATCATCACTTGATGCCTAGATGACAGAAAAATGAGTGTGTGAACAAACTGAATGACAGGAAAATAGACACACTATCTAGACCATGCTGCTGTCACTGTTATAGTTGTTACTAACATACATCTGTATAACTCTTTCTTATTGTACATGTTACATTCTACTTACATCCATCTCTTTACTTACATCCATCTCTCTACTCACATCCATCTCTCTACTTACATCCATCTCTCTACTCACATCCATCTCTCTACTTACATCCATCTCTCTACTCACATCCATCTCTCTACTTACATCCATCTCTCTACTTACATCAATCTCTCTACTCACATCCATCTCTCTACTTACATCCATCTCTCTACTCACATCCATCTCTCTACATACATCCATCTCTCTACTCACATCCATCTCTCTACTCACATCCATCTCTCTACATACATCCATCTCTCTACTCACATCCATCTCTCTACTTACATCCATCTCTCTACTCACATCCATCTCTCTACATACATCCATCTCTCTACTCACATCCATCTCTCTACTGACATCCATCTCTCTACTTACATCCATCTCTCTACTCACATCCATCTCTCTACTTACATCCATCTCTCTACTCACATCCATCTCTCTACATACATCCATCTCTCTACTCACATCCATCTCTCTACTTACATCCATCTCTCTACTTACATCAATCTCTCTACTCACATCCATCTCTCTACATCCATCTCTCTACTCACATCCATCTCTCTACTCACATCCATCTCTCTACTCACATCCATCTCTCTACTCACATACATCTCTCTACTCACATCAATCTCTCTACTCACATCCATCTCTCTACTCACATCCATGTCTCTACTTACATCCATCTCTCTACTTATATCCATCTTTCTACTTACATCCATCTCTCTACTTGCATCCATCTCTCTACTTACATCCATCTCTCTACTTACATCCAGCACTCCATATACATCCATCTCTCTACTTACATCCATCTCTCCACCTACATCCATCTCTCTACATACATCCATCTCTCTACATACATCCATCTCTCTACATACATCCATCTCTCTACATACATCCATCTCTCTACATACATACATCTCTCTACATACATCCATCTCTCTACTTACATCCATCTCTCTACTTACATCCATCTCTCTACTTACATGCATCTCTCTGCTTACATCCATCTCTCTGCTTACATCCATCTCTCTGCTTACATCCATCTCTCTGCTTACATCCATCTCTCTGATTACATCCATCTCTCTACTTACATCCATCTCTCTACTCACATCCATCTCTCTACTCACATCCATCTCTCCATCTCTCCACCTACATCCATCTCTCCACCTACATCCATCTCTCCACTTACATCCATCTCTCCACTTACATCCATCTCTCCACTTACATCCATCTCTCCACCTACATCCATCTCTCCACCTACATCCATCTCTCCACCTACATCCATCTCTCCACCTACATCTATCTATCCACCTACATCCATCTCTCCACCTACATCCATCCCTCTACCTACATCCATCTCTCCACTTACATCCATCTCTCCACTTACATCCATCTCTCCACTTACATCTGTCTCTCCACTTACATCCATCTCTCCACCTACATCCATCTCTCCACCTACATCCATCTCTCTACTTACATCCATCTCTCTACTTACATCCATCTCTCCACTTACATCCATCTCTCCACCTACATCCATCTCTCCACCTACATCCATCTCTCCACCTACATCCATCTCTCTACTTACACCCATCTCTCCACCTACATCCATCTCTCCACCTACATCCATCTCTCCACTTACATCCATCTCTCCACTTACATCCATCTCTCTACTTACATCTATCTCTCTACTTACATCCATCTCTCCACTTACATCCATCTCTCCACTTACATCCATCTCTCCACCTACATCCACCTACATCCATCTCTCCACCTACATTCATCTCTCCACTTACATCCATCTCTCTACTTACATCCATCTCTCTACTTACATCCATCTCTCCACCTACATCCATCTCTCCACCTACATCCATCTCTCCACCTACATCCATCTCTCTACTTACATCCATCTCTCTACTTACATCCATCTCTCCACCTACATCCATCTCTCTACTTACATCCATATCTCTACTTACATCCATCTCTCCACCTACATCCATCTCTCCACCTACATCCATCTCTCTACTTACATCCATCTCTCCACTTACATCCATCTCTCCACTTACATCCATCTCTCTACTTACATCCATCTCTCTACTCACATCCATCTCTCTACTCACATCCATCTCTCCACTTACATCCATCTCTCCACTTACATCCATCTCTCCACCTACATCCATCTCTCTACTTACATCCATCTCTCCACCTACATCCATCTCTCCACCTACATCCATCTCTCCACCTACATCCATCTCTCTACTTACATCCATCTCTCTACTTACACCCATCTCTCTACTTACACCCATCTCTCTACTTACACCCATCTCTCTACTTACATCCATTTCTCTACTTACATCCATCTCTCTACTTACATCCATCTCTCTACTTACATCCATCTTTCTACTCACATCCATCTCTCTACTCACATCCATCTCTCTACTTACATCCATCTCTCCACTTACATCCATCTCTCCACTTACATCCATCTCTCTGCTTACATCCATCTCTCTGCTTACATCCATCTCTCTACTTACATCCGTCTCTACTTACATCCATCTCTCTACAACCATCTATGTATCTACATCAATCCTTTCTACCTAAGTTGCTCTCTCTACTTACGTCCAGCCCTCCATATACATCCATCAATGAGAACTAGCTGGTTATTTACCAGAACCTGAAAAGAAGAAAATGCCATTGTCAACAAGTAAACATGAGTCGCAGTTATGGGAACAATTGTATGACCTCCTGTCTCAAACACAAATTAAACTACTTCTCAGTTTTCTCATTGTCCCCAGCAATTGCAGACAAAGACAACACATGTCAAGTGAAGAAAACATAGAAACTTTCAGTGAGCGCAGGCAAATTTCAGGTTCATACAGCCATGTGTGCGACAGTCCTGTGTTTGTCCAAACTTATCCTGTTCATTCTTCTGTTCATTCTTCTGTTCATTCTTCTGATTCTGGGATGTAATAATTAACTGGGATATATATGACTGATATATATAGAACTGTTGCCCTGATCAGTCATGCAAGTAAAATTCTACTAAACCCATTCTACTTACACCCATCTCTCTACTTACATCCATCTCTCTACTTACATCCATCTCTCTACTTACATCCATCTCTCTACTTACATCCATCTTTCTACTCACATCCATCTCTCTACTCACATCCATCTCTCTACTTACATCCATCTCTCCACTTACATCCATCTTTCCACTTACATCCATCTCTCCACTTACATCCATCTCTCTGCTTACATCCATCTCTCTACTTACATCCGTCTCTACTTACATCCATCTCTCTACAACCATCTATGGATCTACATCAATCCTTTCTACCTAAGTTGCTCTCTCTACTTACGTCCAGCCCTCCATATACATCCATCAATGAGAACTAGCTGGTTATTTACCAGAACCTGAAAAGAAGAAAATGCCATTGTCAACAAGTAAACATGAGTCGCAGTTATGGGAACAATTGTATGACCTCCTGTCTCAAACACAAATTAAACCACTTCTCAGTTTTATCATTGTCCCCAGCAATTGCAGACAAAGACAACACATGTCAAGTGAAGAAAACATAGAAACTTTCAGTGAGCGCAGGCAAATTTCAGGTTCATACAGCCATGTGTGTGACAGTCCTGTGTTTGTCCAAACTTATCCTGTTCATTCTTCTGTTCATTCTTCTGTTCATTCTTCTGATTCTGGGATGTAATAATTAACTGGGATATATATGACTGATATATATAGAACTGTTGCCCTGATCAGTCATGCAAGTAAAATTCTACTAAAAATCATAATGGGACAACTTCGTAAGAAAATGGAAGAAGAAAATAGTGTGGTACAAGCTGGATTTAAACAAGGACAAGGAACAAGAGATCACATACTTAACATGCGTTTAATAATAGAGAAGTGCAGAGAATTTAATGTAAACCCATTCTCGTGTTTTGTGGATTATTCAAAGGCATTTGACTGTGTACGACATCAGAAACTTTAGAAAATCATGAGGAATAGGGGCTTTCCATCACATGTAATACAACTCATAAAAATGCTCTATACCAACAAGGACCAGTTAGAATAGATGGCGAGACATCAGACTGGTTTGACATCAAGCAAGGAGTCCGTCAGGGATGTCTGCTGTCTCTCTTTTTGTTTAACCTGTACGCCAAAAATATAATAAGAAATGTTAGAGATGATATTAACAGGGAGAAATATGATGCCCTAAATATTGATGGTCATGACATACCAGAGATCAGATATGCCGATGATACAGTATTGCTATCCACAACACAGAATGGTATAGAAAACCTAATAACCTCAACCCAATTGAATAGTGAAAATTACAACTTATATCTTAAAAGAAATATATGTTAATGAAGAAAAATTGGAGGTGGTAGAGAATTTTTGAATATCTTGGGTCATTGATTACCAACAATGGTAGACAGAACTACAAAAATTTGATTTTTAAGAGCATGCTGCAACAAACACCTGTGAGACCTGGACACTTACTAAACAAGCTGAGCAGCGCATAAATGCCTTTAAATATAAATGTTATAGACGAGTTCTAAGAATATCTTGGGTAAAGAAAAGAACAAATGCATCCATACTTCAAGAGCTGAATATTGAAGAAGGTTGGCTATTAAAAATGATAAAACAAAGAAAATTGAAATATTTTGGTCACTTGAAACGTTACGAAAGTTTGGAGTGTTCAATAATGGAGGGGTATATGCCTGGGAAGAGAGGAAGAGGAAGGCCAAAGAGAAGATGGATGCAGGATGTGACGGATGATCTCCAGATGGGTGTATCGGATGCGAGACATCTTCCTTATGATCGAGAGGTTTTCCGGAAGGTTGTTATGGGAGCAAGGTTCTGCAAAGGACAAGCTACTGAATGAATGGATGGATCAACGGATGGACGTACAAACGGACGGGCGGGCGGGCGGAGGGACGGACGGAAGGATGGCTGAATAAATGAATGAATATAAAATGTATTGTTTCATATAATGGATTGTGTGTGATGTTTTCAGCCAAGTGTTTTCGGCTGATATATGTATATGCTTTGGTACATGCCAGGTTAGATTTTCATTAGAATACTTACCCTTGAGATTCATAGTAACCTGGTCACAGACAGATTACGGTAATTTACCACAAGCAGCAGTTACAATATGAATGTAAATACAACCAAAACTGAAGTAATGCAGGTTAGCAGATCGCCAGGTCGACTAAAATATATTGTAAATAGAACGCATCTGAAACAAGTTCATTCAGCTTGAACGATGAATCTAATTATTTTACTCTATGTTGTGTAACATCTGCAGTAAGTACCTGACGAGATGCAGCGAAATGTGCCAGGCAATAAATCGTACTATATATGGTTTGTGTCTTCGTTATTCAAATTCACTACGGGAAAACATTGTTTTGATTTTAAATAAAATAATCATCAGCACAGTGTATAACTGTAGCGTGTTCCATCGTGCCATTACCCAAAGTAAAAACTAAAGTCATGTACGGAGTCATCCCGCCATTGAAAATCATGTCCCAGAAAACGCTGTCTAATTTACCATGCATTCTTTCGACGTCATTCATTCATTCAAATCTCACGTGACAAGAACACACGTCATCCTGGGTTTTCCAGGAAAGGTGGGCTTAATATTCCGTGCACGGCGATAGGTTGAAATCATGGTGAACTTTTATATAAATACGAATATATTTCATACTTACTGTAATTAATTTTTTTTTGGTGTTGTTGATAGAATTGCATCAATTATAGATGTATTTTTGAATTCTGCACACAATTTTAAATATATCTGGAAAGTTTCATCGCTGTACAAGCTTTAATTGTGGAGAAAAACAACATTATCTGCGGAGGCATGTTTTTGTTATTTGCGCATACCGATCTGACTGGCGTGTGCACTTTGTAACACTGTTCTGGCGTCGTTGATAGAATTGCATCAATTATAGATGTGTTTTTGAACTTTGCCTACAATTTTAAATATATCTGGAAAGTTTCATCGCTGTACTAGCTTTATTTGTGGATGAAAAAGAGCATTTTCGGCGAAGCGTGTTTTTGTGAATGGGTAAACACATGGCCATGTGCCATGGTGACTATGCATGCGCATATCGATCGAATTGGCATGTACACTTTCACTTTTCAAGACTCAAAACATGCAATTTGACCTACTAAAGTTAAAGAGAACACAAGTTTAAAGATTATTAATAATTTATTTGTATACTTATACTATCTGATCAGACCAGTTGTGCTGTATGGCTCTGAAACCTGGAGTACAACGAAAGGAGACGAAGCCTTGCTACAAACCTTTGAGAACAAAGCTTTAAGACGCATCTTTGGACCCATTAGGGATACACAAAGTGGAGAGTTGAAAAGAAGTAACAAAGACATTTATGATCTGTTTAAGTCCATGCTAATCACTGGTATCATGAAGGCTAATAGACTACAATGGCTGGGGCACATAGAAAGAATGGAAGATAATAGGGAAACAAAACTTGCTTACACTCAGGAAATAAATGACCGTAGACCCCGAGGTAGACTAAGAAGATGGTGGAGAGATAATATATATACAGACCTACAAGCACTTGGAATCAACGACTGGCAAGAGAAGGTCAACCAGAGAGACGAATGGAGACAGATTGTATCTGCAGCAAAGAACCTCAATGGCTCGGAACGCTGAAGAAGAAGAAGAATACTTGTACTATTGTCAAAGACTTGGGAGATAGCTCTAAGCTAATAAGAGCTGAAATAGAACATAGGAATAGGGCAAGTGACGTAATAGGATAGGAGACCAGACAGGAGAGACACTATCGCTATAAATAGCGATAACGGGACACCCTTGTGTCAACAAGAAGGGCAACCAGTGCAGATGAGCGGAGTTGCCCAACAGACTGGGAAACCGGGTGCACGAAGAAGGACCGAGTAACTCTGGTCAGCACAACCCAGGGCCCAGCACGTAAACCAACAAACGCACGCTGAGCGAATTGCTGGTGGCTGAACACACCACGCTCAGCGAGGACAGACGGACATCAGACGGCGTAGAGATCAGACGTGTTTCCGCTAGGGATACTTTGTGGTGTTATTAAAGGACAATATTATAGTATAATAGTCTAGCTTAGCTTCAATAGATATAATGTGTGTATCATCTCCTCATTCCATCTTATCGTCATCACATTCTATGTTTAATACCGTTATGGTATGCCGCTCATGGAGCTATTGTTGATCAGCTCCCAATAAACATGTATCCTTTTACAAACGATACGAGTTGTTACTTTGTGTAGTGTAAAAGAATGGAATCCTTGTACGACTGTCACAAGTGAGTTGCTGACAACTATCTTTTAATTATTTAACATGACGGAATATATTTTTGAAGTCAGTTTTCATAATCGCCTATGACCCGTAGGTTGAGACCAACCTCGCACGCAGGAAAAATGAAAACAGCACAGTGAACCGTAAATAATTATTTTCTGGCGCTTGCAATAGGAAACCATCAATTGTAGATGGATCTTCGAATTCTGCATCAGATTTTTCAGAAATTTGGAAAGTTTCATCGCTAACTTGCTTTAATTGTGGTTGAAAAACAGGCGAAAATGTTACAATCATGAAACCCAAAATGGCGGCTTTACTATATAAATATCTTTGTGGAACAATCATTGTATTCTTGCTAGCATAGTCGTAAGCAGTCCGCCTGTCATGCGGGAGGCCGGGGTTCTCTTCCCGACTGGGCATTTTTTTTTTTTTTTTTTTCTACAAAATTATTAGGTGATATAATAGAAACTATTAAACATTACGAACTAAGGTTCCAAATGTTGCTGTATGTAGCCGGGGCGCAGTGTTGGGGTGAGCGCCCAACATTGCTTAAATACCCCAATGGCTCGTGAATACATAACCTATGCAGCAAAAGTCCAACTCCTGGCCTTCACGTGGCGGAACTGTTTTAACTAACAGGAGAAGGGGCGACGGCGAGTATCTGGCGCCAGAAAATAACCAGTGTGCTCTAGATGTGTATACACATACA